>JAFHBV010000247.1:0-95665 GCA_019022785.1 Pseudomonodictys pantanalensis
CCCCCCCCGCCACCACACCACTCCCTCCCCACCCCCTCGCCCCACACCACGCCCCCCCCCCCCCCCCCACCCCCCCCCGCCCCNNANANGGTNNGGAAACAGGGCGGTGGCGTGAGGTTTTCAAGGCAAAGATGCTTGAAGAAGGGACGACCTTGCCGGCTTCATCCATCACGAACTTCGCCCAAGGACCTATCAAGTTTCAAGCCCAATTTCTTCTAGCTTAGCTTTCGCCTTAGCATTTCTTAATCCTGGAACTATCATCTACGGCACGTTCCGATGACTAGCTTTACACTCATTTCGCCTCGGTCCATCTCATCTCCCAACCCTCGTCTCCGTACTCTGCTTGGCCGACACCTCATGAACCGTTCGCTCAAGACCCCAACCAAGTTTCATATTGACTACAACCACACGGCTACTCGCATCCCATCCAGGTTTTCGACGCCACCCCACCCCGTTAGTTGAACTTACATGGTGGCGATCTTTACACCAGAACTAAGGTCAGGGGTACCAGGGGCTCCAAGGTTTCGCTTGCCACGAGGGCAAGGAACCCGTGTGTCGCTGTTTTATCACAACGGTTCGGATATAGCCGACACTCTGTAAGCCCGGTCTTAGTAAAGATTTGAAGAGGATGATTGATGGGGTGGCTTCTGTGACTGTTGCTTCGGAGGCCGACTTGAATGGTAGGTGCTTCAAGGTGGGTTTCACTATGAGGCCCGGTTCTGGCCAATCAGAGAGTGCGCGGGAGCATCACAACCTCGACAGGGAATTGACGGAAAAAGCTGGTGATGTAGAAGTACCTCCCTGCGGCTTGTAGGACACTGAGCGGATACAATGGATTTTCTCGACGGACGTGCCTATGTTGATCAAGCACACTGGGCATTTCGGCTGCGGGGTTTCGCCTGGACCATGTAGAGCAACCGTGTGAAAACCAATGGTCGTCACGGGTGCGAATAGTGGAAATGCCTGCGTAGTGCCTTTGAATACACCCCCGATGCCTCCTCCCCGTGATCATAAGCGGTCTTCGGATAGGTGATGTATGCATAATGCCTCAAGGTGGAGCGAGAAAGCCGTCTGTGAACCTGCTCCGTTCCCCTGTGCCAACGGGCAGCGAACATTCGCGCCGTAGCCAAGATCTGGAGCCGGAATGAGCGCAATGGCCTCCTTGGATAGGAAGGTCCCAAGGTCCTCTTCCTGGAGGGTTCGGAAGAGAAGAGAGTTCCACATTTCCATTACATTCTGCACACCAGGATCCAGATCCACGGTTATTCGAGCGGTTTTGAGGTAGAGTACCTCTTCACCAGGTAGAAGTTCATCGATGCAGAAGTACCAGAGTTTTGGGGTTTGGCTTCGATACTTTTCACGGCGATGTTGAACGTCGATGCGCTGATGGCCATTCGATGACTGGCCATGGTACCGCCTCAAGCCAACTGTGGTGGGCGCTACACCGAGGTATATGAGTCCTTCGTCATTGAAAGCCGGCGACGAATGCTTCTTCATCCTATCATACTATATCAGAATCAAGTAAGATGGTACCAATATCTAGTAAGCCTATATCTCATGATCATATTAGGTCACATTCTCCTAGGTGTTCATGAGTGGAAATCACTACTTGGCACTATTCTGCCACGAGCTAGTCCCCATTATTATGAACTGGATATACATGCTGATGTTCTTGAGTGTTGGCTTGGTTTTGTGGCCGTGTTGAGGCGGTGTAGAAAGGTTGGTGTTACAGTGACCTTCAGGAATGGACCCGTACCAGGAGCAAGCCCACCAATCAGTGCGCCTTTACTAATCGCTTACTAAGATACGTCTCCCGTCATTGTCCAGACGGTTAGAGCCTCGATCCACTTTTCTTGGCCTTATCGGCGCTAACATTTGCTCAAAAACCTGCACAAAAGCCATTACCATCACTGAATACTCCAAGCTGTTACGTCTGTAGCGAGATATAACATTATCATGCAAATTATGGATAAATATGTAAAGGTTTTGTAGTGTAGTGGTTATCACTCCGGATTTTGATTTGCATCAAAAGTTTTCCGGCAACCCCGGTTCGAGCCCGGGCAAGACCTATCGTATATATTTTGCGGTTTTCGGTGATAATTTTTTTTTTACTCCTATCATTTTGTGCGACTCATTACTGGAACACGCTGGGCACCACTGGCAGACGCGCAAAAAGGGACATTCTTTGGCGGGGTAGTGTGTGCTGACGGAACTCGGTACCCTGACGAACATCAAAAGTGCTTTCAACGGAAATTCTTTGTGGAGCACTAGTTCAAGCTCCTATCAGACTCTTTCTTTACGGACTGATTGCCTTCCTTTGTTGATTACAGCTTTCGTAAGGGAAGCCGACTGGCCAGCGGCCAATCCACTTATCAAAACAACAATAAATACTTCAGACGAGGGCTCCTGGTACGATGGCGATGATCAGCATTGATTGAGTTGGAGTCTCTCAGACATTGTCGTCAAGTCCTACAAAGTCTTCCTCGCTTGCTTGATAGCTAGCCACATTCCTAGCGAGGCTAGCCCACCCATCAGCGCAACAGCGAACACCACCACGGCAAAGGACGTGACAGGTGGGCGCTGCTTCTTCGCCATACCTAGGATTTCCAGCTCCAAAGTTTCCGCCATCTTCTCCTTGGAGAACTCCGAGATCACTCGCTCCCTACCCCACCTCCCCATCTCCCCCAACCTCTTCTCGCCTTGACCATCCTCCAGCGCGATGCGCATAACCTCAGTCCAGTCCTGCACTTTGCTCACATCTCTCAGCCACCCAGTCTGTCCACTTATGACCGTCTCGGTGGGTCCTCCTTCGTTTGCGGCCAGCACTGGTGTACCCGCCAGCATGGCCTCGAGTGGGACAATGCCGAAGTGCTCATTGCGTGGCGTGTATACGAGGAGCCGCGAGGTGGACAGTAGGGTCGCTTTAAAGGTGTTGGGGATGGAGTGGAGGAAGAGAATCGCGATCTCGTCTGGAATGCGCTGCGCTGTGATGACTGTCTTCGCCGTCGCACGCTTGAGATGTAGTGAATCGGCTAGCTCGCAGAGCTCGTTGTATGTTGTGAGGTTCTCTACTACTCGCGGGTCATACCCGCCTGCTATTACGAGCCTTGCATCTTTGCGTTCTGCGACAGACAGCCCAGCATAAGCCTTGATCGCGAGCGCGACGTCCTTCTTCTTCTCGAAGCGATTGATGCTCAGTAGCACCTTCTTGGTCCCCCATAGTGGCTTGTGTTCCCCCACAGCATCCTCGACATTCGTGTCGACACACGGGTAAACCACGCCAGGCTTCCGGTCCTTCAGACTTGGGAATGCCCCCGCAAACACGCTCTTAGTGAATTTGCTATTGACCACGATCGTGTCACTGCATCCTGTGCTCCAACTTTCAAGCCAATCAAACGGGCCCCGATATAGTGTCTTCAAGATGCCTCCCTTCTTCGCCAGCAGCTTGTCTGGGAAGTGGCAGTAGAAAATGACCCGCGCATTCGGCTGCAGTATTCGCAGGAGCGGTATACCGGCGCTGAGCTGATCGACGAAGAACGAGTTGGGGTTGAGATTCGATAGTTCTGCACTGAACAGAGCTACTTGCAGTATGAGGTGCACCTGCCGCAGTATGGCGCAGAGGATCGCAAAGCGGCCGAGGATGGTCGGAGGGACGATGGAGTTTCCGCGTACGCGCACATCGAGGGTACCTTCGCGTCAAGGCGCTATCTCAGCTACCTTCTTCCAAGTATAAGCGGCGGGAGTGGCAAGGACATGGCTGACTACTCACCATCGCGGGCTTCGTCGAAGCAATGGCGAGGATCGCAATGCGATGTAAAGATGGTGACCTTGTGGCCACGGTTCTGCAGGCCGACGGCGGCGTCTATGACCAGACGCTCAGCGCCGCCGATGCCCAGGTCTGGGTGGAAGAAGACTATGTTCTGCTTCTTGTCCGCCATGCTGTGTGCCGGAGGGCTAGAGGGAAACGTGTTGCGCTGAGAATACATGGGCGGAGGCACGTCCCAGCTGAGGCTTTACCACTTTCGGGTTGATAAGCGAGGTACCCTTGACTCTGTGAAAGATGACCTCCACCAGCCACTGCAGATGATACAGCCATCCGCAACCTCTTCATCACGCAGGCATCGATCGCATTTCACTGAAAACCCTCCGACAAGTGCCTGATTTCATTCACCACCCATCTCCGCCCAACCGTCTTCTCATTCAGCCCCCAACATGTGGGCTGGGAGGCAACCACTACACGCGCCCTGAACCCGCTGTCAAGCAGCCACCGCGAAGATGGGGCAAGGGTTCTCACTCACGACCTTGTCGGCAGGTTCGGCGAACATTGATGTACCGGAGCTATCGGACCTTCAGTATGAAAAGTCTCTCGGGGCAGCCCGGTTCATGAAGACCGTGCGAGCACGACACAAGGATGGCCTCGTCGTTGCACGAGTCGTCATGAAGCCTTATGCCCAGTTCAACCTCGATGCATACGTCAAACGACTTCTTGACGAACGAAAGCTGCTCGCCGACGTACCGAACGCTTTGGGATATCATCGGATCTTAGAAACCGCAGTTGGGGGTTACCTAGTTCGGCAATACATCCACAGCTCATTGTACGACCGTTTGAGTACACGTCCTTTCCTTGAAGAGATAGAAAAGAAATGGCTATCGTTCCAACTTCTCTGCGCCGTCCGGGACTGCCACGCTCGCAACATCTACCATGGCGATATCAAGACCGAGAACGTACTCGTTACTTCCTGGAACTGGCTGTACCTTACCGACTTCTCCGCCTCTTATAAGCCTGCATACCTCCCCGAGGATAACCCTGCCGACTTTTCGTTCTACTTTGACATGTCTGGACGTCGTACCTGTTATCTTGCTCCGGAGCGCTTCCTGGGCTCCGGAGCCCAGCCAGAAGGAGAGGGAATCGTAACATGGGCCATGGACATCTTCAGCGTCGGATGCGTCATCGCAGAACTCTTCCTAGAAGCCCCCATCTTCTCTCTCAGTCAGCTCTTCAAATACCGCCAAGGCGAGTACAACCCTCTACTTTCTTACCTGAATCGGATCCAGGATAAAGATGTTCGAGAGTTGATCGCGCACATGATCCAGTTGGACCCAAACTCGAGGATGTCGGCCGAGGATTACCTTCGGCATTGGCAGGGCAAAGTCTTCCCTCACTACTTCTACGGGTTTCTGCAGCAGTATATGCACTCCATCACCGACCCCTCATCTGGCCGCAAACCCGTCACCACCGCAAACGAACATCTTGGCGAGCCCGACGATCGGATAGAGCAGATCTATAGCGATTTCGATAAGATCTCGCATCTCCTGTCGAGTAACGAGAAACATATGCCCTCGAGACCGGAACATTCACCGCCTAAGCCAAATGCTCGTCTCTTTCCTCTTTGTATCGATATACCCAACTACCAGCACCAGGCATCACCTGTTCCCAGCCTAGCTGTCGATGATGGGAACCTGATATTTCTCACGATCATCGTTTCCTGCCTACGTGGCACAGCGAGGGCCTCTGCTCGGCTCCGAGGGCTGGAGCTCCTGCTTGCGTTTGCAGAGAGATTGACCGACGAAGCCAAGCTGGACCGTGTGGTTCCGTATGTTGCAACACTATTGACCGACAAATCGGAACAGGTCAAAGTGGGCGCACTGCGAACGATGACCCAGATCCTCGCAATGGTCCATGTGGTCTCGCCCATCAATGCCTACGTCTTCCCGGAATACGTCCTGCCTCGCCTGGAGCAATACCTTCCGGACGCACCCACCCCTGTCAGCTCTCTTGTCCGTATGCATTACGCGTGGTGTATTGGTACCCTAGCTACGACCTCGGCACGATACCTAGATATGATCCAGGCGCTTCGGGCTGAAGGGTCACTGCCCGCTGCGGATCCTGAGACAGAGGACGATTTGACCTCGTCTGCGCATCGTAATCAGTTCGATTCCGACCGTCAAAATCTCCTCGAAGCGTTCGAAAAGCACACTAAAGCGCTCCTCACAGACACGGATGCTTCTGTGCGTCGAGCGATGCTTCGCTCTGTAGCCGACCTTTGCGTTTTCTTCGGCAGCCCTCGGGCAAACGACGTTGTCTTGAGTCATCTCAACACCTACCTGAATGACCCCGATTGGATGCTAAAGTGCTCCTTCTTTGACGCCATTGTGGGTGTGGCAGTCTTCGTTGGGGGCGCTAGCCTGGAAGGATACATCCTGCCTTTGATGGTGCAAGCGCTGACCGACCCGGAAGAGTTTGTGGTAGAAAAGGTCATTCGGGCGTTTTCTTCAATCGCGGAACTGGGGCTCTTCCAGCGATCCAAAACATGGGAGCTCGTAGATATCGTTGCGAGACTCACCATGCACCCAAACGTTTGGATTCGGGAGGCAGCTGCGCAATTCATCTCAGCTGCGTCAAAATACCTTTCCATTGCCGACACGCACAGCATCATGGTCAACTTGATCCGGCCATACCTCAAAGTTGTCCCTTCCGAGTTCACCGAGCTACGGATACTGGACTCGCTGAAGAAGCCTTTACCTAGGCTGATAATTGACATGGCATCAAATTGGGCCATGAAAGCGCAAAAGGGGATGTTCTGGGTTCCCGCCCGACAGCAGCAGACCTTCACCTTTGGGTCTACGGACGACACCATACCAACCATCTCAGGCCGGGAGCTGGATCACAAGGTTCTTCAGAGGATGCCAAAGAACGAGGAGGATGACCAATGGATCCGAAAGCTACGAAATGCTGGAATGACCGTTGAAGATGACTTCAAGTTGGTCGCGCTGCGGGAGTTCATCTGGCGAGTGATACATCGCCGCAGATCGGACCCCATTGGATCTGGGCCATCCAAGTTCAGTAATATTGTGGCGCTCAAAGATCTTGGAATTAAGCCATTGACGGTTCTCTTCGAGAATGCGCGCGAGACTGTGCAGCAAGCCCGCAACGCATCGCCGCAGGAAGAGGGCTACCAGCCCAGAACAATACGAGATGCCCTGCTGGACGCATCAACGACTGATACAGATGCTCAGGCCACACGAAGGATATCTCTCGATACTCACGCCAGCCGGGTAGCACAAGAAGCAGTATCTGGCCATCGCATGCCATTGCCGCCACGTCCTAAGCTCGCATCGTCGCCAAGCGACCTGCAATCGGGGCCGGAGTCGCCGGCCTCGGACATCACTCGACGAAACTCGCTCCAAGTACCCAAAGGTTCACCAAGTACTCAGTCTCCAGTAGGTTCTTTTGAGCCGGCCGAGCACATGCATCCACTGCGTCACAGAAACAGCGCGTTAAGCCTCTTGAACAGGGGTGGCAAGGCTTTGGCAGAGACTGAAACTACATCTGCAACTGCAACGGGAAAAGTCGATGGCGCAACGGCCCGGGAGGTTTCTCGCACCCGACAGCCGCCATCACCTCTTCTTACAGAACAACGACAGCGCAGTCCATCTCGAATACGCTTCCGTGACGCGCACAACTACACCGGGAATGACCCGGCCGTGCTGAAGCTTCTGGACTCCATGCTGCTCGAAAGGTTCCCTTCTGGTGAGATGGAGTTTGGCCCGCGGGTCCAACCGCACATCCGACCGCAGTTCATAAAGTACAAGGACAACCACCATCCGTCGAGTGGGCCATGGAGACCAGAAGGCACGCTGGTGGCCAACTTTGGAGAACACACTGCAGCCGTGACCAGAATCCTCGTTTCGCCCGACCAAAGCTTCTTCATCACTGCTTCTGACGATGGAACCGTCAAAGTCTGGGATACCTCACGCCTCGAACGCAACGTGACTCGTCGCTCACGACAAACTTACAGATTGAGTGAGGGGATCAAAGTCACCAGCCTCGTGTTTGTTGAGCAGACCTTCTCTTTCGTTGCGACAGGAAGCGACGGAAGCGTACACGTGGTGCGCATCGACCTCTTCCCGAGCCAAGACAATACCTACAAGTTCGGGAGACCTAGGCTGCTGCGCGAGTACCAGCTACCCGAGGGCAACCATGCTGTCTGGTCTGAGCACTACGAGGATACGAAGTCTGTCCTGGTGCTAGCGACGAACACCTCCAAGCTCATCGCGCTCGATCTCCGAAACATGACCGAGCTCTTCACACTACAGAATCCGCTCAGTCACGGCACGCCTACATGCTTCTGTATCGATAGGCAGGCGCATTGGCTATTGTTGGGCACTTCTCACGGCGTTTTGGATCTTTGGGACCTTCGATTCCAACTTCGACTTCGGGCGTGGGTGTTCCACGGTGCTGCTCCAATCCATCGAATACTCCTACCGCGAACGCGAAATCCTAAGCTCTTTATCACAGGCGGCACCGGCCAAGGCGAAGTCACCGTCTGGGACTTCGCCAAACTAGTCTGCAAAGCCGTCTACAGAACTGGCAACAGCAAAGACCTGGGCTCAAAAAGTACGACCCTCATAGACCTAGATGACGAAAAGGCCGGTGGAATGCTTGGCCGTTTCGCAACCTCCCTCGAGCCCACCGCAAACTCGCCAGCTGACCGCGGTATACGAGCCCTCGTCGTGCACTCGCAAGCGGCAGAGGACAAACCTGATTCAAAGCCGCATCAATTCCTGCTCACAGCAGGTCCTGACTGGAAAGTACGATACTGGGACACAGCGCGTCCGGAAGGCTCCGTGGTGGTCAGTGGCTTGGAGGCCGACGAGTCTAAGCCCCAGTATGCTGTGAGCCAGCCTGCTCCCGATACGGTTGTTATCAGCGAGAGGTTGCTGCAGCCGCAGAATCAAGTCGCTAGTGGGAGTGGGCGGGATAGTAGGAGTTCGGCAACGAGTCCGAGGAGGCCGCCGCCGAAAAGCTCGAGGACGGGGCTTATTTCGTTGCAGCAGCAGCATTTGCTCAAGACGCATTTGGATACCGTTACGGATGTGGCGTTGTTGGAGCAGCCATATGGGATGGTGGTTTCGGCAGATAGATCCGGGGTCATATACATGTTCATGTAGGTAGAGGCATTGGCTGAGTCCGCAATATCTACTCTTGTTTTGCTTTTCTTCAAGTACGGAGCCTCAGCCTTGAGTCGTTTTCGACGTGGTAGCTGAAGCTGAAAACATGAGGCTCTCCGTTGACCAATCGCGACGCTCTTCTTCCACACCTCCCCTCACCTCTCAAATCTTCACCGCAACAAGCACGCCGCGTTACTGACGCCTTTCATGTTGTCGGTATCCAATCTGGATAGGCTACCCAGCTTCATTGGGCCATGGCATGTGGATCTTCCACCGGTCCCGCTGCAGTGTGACCGGTGAAGCTTCCAAGGCTGGAGATTACGCAGCCTCGCGTGTCTTGCAGCATCACACCAGAAGAGTGGAGCCACATTGGGCGTTGCTTCACTTTCGATATGAGAGCTGCGCAGCCTGCTGCGGCTAAGGCAGCATCTCTTCTCGCCCACTTGTTCTCATCGCTGTTGCTGAGTTACAGTTCTCCAAGTCCACACCTTCAAGATTTAGAGCAAACGAAATAGTGACTTCGATCTGCCGTCTTTTGCCCAGGGTACTCACGCAAGCCTATCCCTCCACTCGTCTTCTCTAGCCTCGTTCTGACACAACCCTAGTTCAACGCTCTCACAATGCCCTACTGCACCGACTGCGGCCAATACTTCAAAGGCCGCGGCTCATACTGCAAGATCCACAATCCCTACATTCAATCCTACTATATCAACGACGATTACGCCTCCCCCATCGACATAGAGTACCGCACGGGACGCTTCTACGACGACACGTCCTCACACCACCGCGACCACCGCGGCCGCCGCCGCCTCACCTACCGCGACAGCTTCGACGACCTCACAGACTACAACACCACGCAAAACACGCTGGTCCGATACTCGCCGCGAAATAGCTTCAGCACCCTTCCCGACCCCATAACATCGCCCTCCCACTTGCGCCCGCTGGCTACAACGTTCACGCACCTGACATCCAACCACGCCATCACATCGCTAACCTACAGCGTCTCGCCCAGCGGAAATCGCAGCATCACGGCGACTGCGAACCCAGAGCGCGAACAATGTCCCACGTGCCGCGTGTGGTTCCCAGATCGCCAGAGACTGGAACGGCATATGTGGGAGTTCCCGGTGGGGTGCGAGGTCCATGCTTTGTGTATGCGGGAGGAGGACGTGGGCTGGCATGCGGAGAGGGAGAGGCATGATCGGTGTTTTGTGAGGGGTTGCCGGGATATGGTGAGACGGGTGGGCGGTTGGAAGGGGACGGTTGTTGAGAGGCATGTTAGAGGGAGTCATGGAATTGCGAATGGCTATCANGGGGGTGGGGGGTATCCGGGGCAGGTGGGGTATTATTGACTGTGAAGGAAGGAGGGGTTGGGGTTTGAGGAGTGAGGCGGTGATGCGGAGGGTGGGTTGACGATGCGCGGTGTTGGTGATGGATTGCAGTGGTGATCTCTTTGGTAGATGCTTTGTGCTGCAAGCTTTCCTGATTTCTGCACTTGTCTGGCACTGGCTTAGGCGTAGGGTTCACAGGCTTTGAGGATGTATGTTGCGTAGAGGATGCACAGATACCAGTGAAGCCCAAGGTATCTCAAGTGATCTGCGCTGCGAATATGCTATTACTCTCTCGAGTTTGATGCCCTGCTGACCATCGTCCGAGTGTATCTGTAGGGCAATCGAATTGGAGTGTATGATGGTGAAAAGACGGTTTCGCGGCGTTGGGAAGCTGCCTATACCTGGTACCCGTGGACGTGACGTCAAAAAGTCGATGCCATGCGTAAACGATGAAGGAGAGCTCGTACCCGTTGGTGAATATGGGGAAATTGCACCTGGGCAACTTTGGGAAACGCCACCTGCGTACCCTCTTCGCTTCCTCGAGACCTTTAGAAGATGTAAATGACCGAAACTTCCGTCTCCATGACCCATTATTTTTTTTTACCCGACCAGAATGTTTATCAACTCCCTCAAAGCTGGGATGGGATGCGGACGCAAGAGCGGTGGTGCTGCTGTTCTCCACGACGATAGGGCTGAGCTACTTAGTAAGCGAACTCTTGGCATCTACCTGAATTTCGTCAACACACGACAGCTCCGAAGAGAACCCCGCCACAACCACATACCGCGGCTCGCCTAGCCCTTTCCTTCCACTGCATACGAATCCCGGAGCCCCTCCTACCACGGCCATCATGAGGCTGACCACGGACCTCATTTCCCAATCCCTCTCCTACATCAACTGCGTAGGAGACCGCGAGCTCGATCTTCGAGGTGCGTGCGGAAAGAGCAGATACTACACTTGATTGAAAGAGCTAAACACCAATTCAATATGAATAGGCCACAAGATTCCTGCGATTGAGAACATGGGTGCCGCACGCGTATGTGCCCTCCACGCTTCCTTCTCCCGGCTCCCAGTGCCGTCCTTGGATATATCGGATGTGGATTGGATCGAGGGACTAACGGAACGCAGACAAACAACGCAATCGACCTCACCGACAACGACATCGCCCAGCTGGGCAATTTCCCCCTTTGGGACCGCCTCACCGCCCTCCTCCTCGCGCAGAACCGCATCTCGAATATCCAGGCAAACATTGCGGTGAATATACCTAACCTTCAGAGCTTGGTGCTCACCAAGAATCGGTTGGTGCACCTAGCGGACCTCGACCCGCTCGGCGGATTCAAGAAGTTGGTGTTTCTGAGCTTGATTGACAATCCGGTTGCAAGCAACGAGGTACGTGTAGCATGCACCCATTTGTCGGGTTCGGGCTGGAGCCTAATAAGGGCAAGGGCGCGTGAAGAGTCTCCACGAAGCCGGCGGGCTATTGCACAGCCGCTCTGACCGCGTTCGAGAACACCACCACTTGATTGCTATTATGAGAATGCATTAACGCATACCCCTAGAACTACCGCCTGTGGGTAATATGGCGCATCCCATCCGTCCGCTTCCTTGACTTCACCAGAGTGCGCGACGAAGAGCGCAAGAAAGCGAAAGCGAAGTTCGGCACTCTTGACGCACCCTCCGACCTTGCAAATACAATCATGGGCATCAAGTCCAAGGGCATCGTTGCGCCGAGCTACGCCAATGGCGAGGACGAGGTGAAGGATGACATCAAGTGGACGCCAGGGGAGAAACGAAAGATCAAGGCTGCCTTGGCCAACATGAAGACCGAAGAGGACATGGAGGCTCTGGAGAAGTCACTGGCCAAGGGGCAGATACCGCAGTGGGTTCTGGATATGGAGGTTCCGGACGAGGACGCTATGGAGACCTAATCCTGGAAGGTAAGCGATGGCTATCTTGCCATTTTTTCTTTTCCATCTGCGAACTAGCAGGTTGCGGCTTGCCACTGCAACCTACCATGCCTATCTAATCAATAGGAAGCATGTACTGAGGCTGGATCCTAGGATGGATGGCGGTTTGGCGGAGGCTAAGTGAGGACGGAGATGGTGCGTTGCCTTTGCTGTAACGACCGGGAGAGTATTTCTGGAGGAGGAAATGCGTTTCATAGAGGGTTGACTTGTGGACCGGGAAGAGAAGCAGTCTTAGCCAGGGTACAGTCAGCACCTACAAACCCAGCAATCCTGTACCAGCTCAAAAACAGAATACTTTGGAATCAGGCCTGCTGGAAGTACCTCGAGGCCTTTGGTATCGTACACACTCCTTGCAGCTGTAGCCAAAACGCCGGGTATGCAAAGGCCACATTGCACCCATCGACCCATCCTCCCCGCTTTCCCAAAGAACCGAAACACAAAGTGAAGACACGCATGACCATGTTTCGCTCTCTACCATCCTCCCCTTCCTCTTCCACCCCGTCCGCCTCTCCCGCCGCCGCCGCCTCCACCACCTCCCTGCTGCGGCCCTGGCTGCTGTTGCTGCCCTGGAAAGCCTCCCATGCCCTGGCCCGCCATCTGCATAAAGGTGCCAAAGTCCAGCTGACTCGGATCCACGCCCGAGCTCATCATCTGCTGCATCATCATCTGCATCTGCTCTTCGTTCATAGCCATTCCCGGCATGGCGCCACCGGTCATGGCGCCCGCTCCTCCTTGGGCGCCTGCTCCTTGGGCGCCTCCCGGACCGGCGGGCGCACCAGGCATGCCCATGGGCCCAAACGCGCTCTGCATCTGCTGCATTTCCGTCTTCTGCTGCGCCAGCGTCTCGGCCATGGACTGCTGCCGTTGGCGGTAGACTTCCCACGTGAACTCGTCGAAGCCGTAGTTGAAGTAGTCGGATTGGTCTTGTCCGGGCAGGCGCCAGGGTTTGCTGGACTCGGCGAGGTCGACGTCGATTTCAACGGCGGTGATGGGTTTGCCGGTGGCGGCGTGGATGGGGTTGGGGGCGACGTCGACGTTGGAGGTGTGGATTGCGGGGAAGGAGGTGCCTTGGGGGCCTTGGGTGCCTTGGGCTTGGTGGGGAGCGCTCTGGGAGGGCGTCGAAGTGGGTTTTAGGAGGGAGGGGGTGGAGGTGGATGGAGGAGGTGCTTCGATTTTGATGGCCTTTGACTCGTGGGGGCCGGTTTGGTGTCTGGTGTTTATTAGCTTGGGCTCAAGGTGAAGCTTAGGCCGAGCTGGAGCTCAGGTGAGGGAGCTTGTCGTGCTCGGGACTGGGAGTTGGTAGAGATGTTGACGTACTGGATTGGTTTTGCGGCTTGCGGAGGCTTTTCGGTGATAATCTCAAAGTCCTGGCATGCATGTCAACCTTGATGGCCCGCATGGCGAGCTCCAGACAAAGAACATACCGACTCGTCGCTGCTTGTATCCTCATCTTCGCCCGTCTCCATGGCCTCGTCCATGGGCTCGTCATCGCTCTCGGCCGCGTCCGCCGGCACCTCTTCCTTTGCCTCTTTCCTGTTCGCTTCCCCCTCGGCGGGCCCGTACAGATCGTCGTCGTCGTCCTCCATGGCTTGTTGGCCCTCCTCCCAGAACTTGGGCGGACTGCCCTTCTTGAAGTCCCAGGGGATCAATCGGTAGCCGGCGTGCTCGAGCGACTGCTTGATGTAGCGGGCGCGGGTGATGACGTTGCGGTGCTTGTCGCGCTCGACGTCGTGGTCCGGGTACTTGAAGACGTAGAGCAGCTTGCCGCGCTTGAGGCCGAAGCGCACGGTCCGGCTGTCTTGGTCGCTGCCGTGGGAAGGATTAGCCGGGCTTGGCGCGCAGGGCGTGGTGAGATTGGCGAGACGCGCAAACCAAACCAGCCAGAAACACGACCGAGGAGAACAGGAGAAACATCCACTCACCCACTGACCCGCTCCATCCGACACAGCGGCAGGTCGACGGCCTCGTTCCGGTGCAGCTTCTCCTTGATCACGCCGATCTCCCACTCGCGCCGCGCCTCGACGGCGCTGTAGGAAGGGTACAGCTCGCCGCCGTAGGCACTCATCTCCGCTGCTGAGGCCCGGAGCGGCATCCACGTTGCTGCGATCAGGCTACCATTGGCGACCGGCGCCCTTTCGCACGGCACATAGACGCTCTACGCTCTACGCTCTACGCTCTACGGATACACAGGGCCGTGGCTGGAGAGAGATCGGAGCGGAGAGCAAGATGGCGGGCTTCGGACGCTCCAACTCGCTGAGCATCAACACCAGCGGCACCCTCTTGTACGTATTATATACCACCGCACCCCATACTACCGTGCATGCGGCGACGGCACGCCCTCGTCCAGGCTACGTCCTTTCGGGCGCATCCTCCAGGAACCGTGCCATGGCGCGCTGCACCTTGTCTGCACCTTGTCCGCGCCTTGGGGGTCATCACCGCCGCCGTGGCCCCCTCTGCACCTCGTCATCATCCCGTGCAAACCACATGCCCAAACCGTCGACACGAGCACTAACGCGCCCGCAGCGGGAATAACGCCACCAAGGGCCAGCAGAGCGCCTCTCTGTTCGGCGCCTCGTCCAATGCCTCCCAACCCCAATCCACCGGCGGCCTCTTCGCGTCCACCTCGTCGTCGCAACCTCAGACAGGAGGATTGTTTGGCGCCGCGCCCTCACAGCCACCCCAGTCGGGCTCGCTCTTTGGCGGCCAAGCCACTGCCCAACCCTCGCAACCGCAATCCGCCGGCCTCTTCGGCAATCTGAACAAGCCCGCTGCCACCACCCCCGGCCCAGGCCTCTTCGCCTCGTCCACGACACAGTCGCAGCCCCAGCAGGGTGGCGGTCTCTTTGGGGGCACCCCCGGAGCCAATACCCAGAACCAGCAGAAGCCCTCTTTGTTGTAAGTCGTCAATGCATGCAGGCACGCATTTCCATGTCACGGTTGTGGCACAAGGACCTCAGACTAACCGCATTCACAGCGGCACATCAACACAACAAAGCAACCCCACAACCTCCCTCTTCGGCACCACAACCACGCAGCAGAACCAGTCGTCGACGCCCTCCATGTTCGGCTCCACGCAAAACCAGCCCCAGCAGCAGAATCCCCTGTTCGGCGCCATGTCAACCCAAAACAAGCCCTTCTCCCTGGGTTCCCACACCGTCACCGGCCCCAACCTGGCCAACACAATGCAGTCGGGCCAAATGGCCGCCATCGAGAACATCAAAGGCACCACCCAGTTCAAGTCCCTGACGCCGGAGACCCAGGCCCAAATCGAGGAGCTCGATAACCGCATCCAAGAGAAAATAAACAACGCCCATAAAACGCGGGAATCACTTCCGCAGCACGTTGAGCAGGTCGCCAGCATCGCCCCCGATGTCGCACTCGTTGAGAACCTCCTCTCGACCGTCGAACTGGGCCTTGACAATGACTCCGCCGGCGTCGCATACCTCAAGACCCTGGTCAAGAAAGACGCAGAAGATGCAATGCTCAGCTTCCGCGCAATCGAGAACCAGGCCCTTCCCCCGCAGTTCCGATACGGAAACACGGCGAACCTGAGCACCTCAACGACCAAGGCGTCGCCCTCGTCGCCCCTGGATGATGACGACCTCACTAAGCCCATCGATCTGATCGGCTACTTCAGCAAACGCACCGATGATCTCGGCCGCACCCTGGACCTGTACCAACGCCAAATCCGCGAAATCGAGGCCCATCTCCGCACCATGGAGGCCGGCACTGTGGAAAAGGCCCAGCAACTCACGGGCAACCGGAGCAGACCCCAAGACGAGCGACGCGAGCTCGTCGAGGCTCTCAAGGCCATTGAGCGCGCCATCCTCGACTCGGCCAAGCGGGTGGGCAAGGTGCGGGACGACGTCACGAAGCAGACAATGGGAATTGTCGGGGGTGCGCTGTTGTGAGAGGTGGGATCCGATGCCTGGCCAATCGGGTCTAGGATTTGAAACGCAGCTTGAATATGCTGGGAGTCTGCACATATTGAGATATGCGTAACGGAGAGCCGTGGTCGGAATCTGATGATGATTTCCTAGTCCGACCGTATGTTGTGTGGCGGTGCGTAGATCGCAGGGCTCTGCCTTTTTCCCGTGCGAGGAGGCGGCAGGGGACGGATGTACTGTTTGGAGGCCAAAACCCTGCTTGGAGGCTAAAAGCGAGATACCCATGATATTAATCAAGAGATATTCGTATCTTTCGCTCCGTGATTCAGTTGCCTGCTTCCAAGTCAGGACGCAAGTGGTACGTGTTATATGTGCTATGGTGCTAAAGGATTCCTAAGCCTTCTCGGTGGCTTGTTACTCAATTTTATTGACAACATCAATACCATCATGGTTTGTTGTTTCGCATGATATGAAGAGTGTGTTGAAACATTAGGTTCGTGGGAGGCATGTCGCCGACGGGGTACGGAACCCTGTGATTGGACTGGTCAAATGCCTCAAGCCTCAAGCCTCGAGCTGTCACTTCTTCGCTGAATCCCACTCATCATGCTGAACGTGGGCAATGGTAGCGGAAGTATGCATTGTGAGCCTTGAGGTCAGCATGTCGCCAGGGAAGACTTTGAAACAGGTGAGCGGGTGTACCCGAGACAATGGGGCACGATGGTGTCATCCAACCCACGGGCAAACGCCGCCGAGCATGCCCAGGGGTCTTCGAGCATCCATCTGGTGGGGGCTTGGGTGATTCAAGTTATGGCTGACTAGCGGTGTGACAAGACGAGAGATCCGGTCCATAATCGTTCTGTGGGGGTTGAAATAGAGATGCAGCGAGGCAATAGACCGGCTGAGGAACCACAAACCGCGGGCAATCCTCTGGAGGAAGTCATCCAGGATCATAAAGCTCAAGTCTACCGGCTGCATGCTATGCAATCACAACTCGATGCGCCTGCGCTAGATAAGCTTCGCGGATCCTTTGGGAGCGCAAGCGAGGTGCACGGTAGTCCTGCACCTCGAAGTAGTTACGCGCATTACTTCATGGCGTGGCTGTGGTGGCGGCGGTACTGCTCTTCGCAGCTCAGATGTCTCACATTGCAGAGGAGTCATTCGTTGATGGATCAGGTTCCCGGGCGATTGTGAGGCGCGAGCTTTTGCTACCGAGGTCATACCCTTCGTTGAAGCCCGTCGGTGATGGAGCTGGAAGGTGATACTGTACGCGCTCATAAGTGAGTGAGTAGCTGCAACTGCTACAGCAAAGACGGAAGTCGATAATCAAGCTGCATGCTGCACTATGCCGGGCATGACTTTGATCGAGGCAACGGTGCGCAGCGGAGAAGACCCCTGTAGTCGAAAGGTGGGACGATTCTGAGAACCATGTCGATCGTGTCTTCATACTTGCCGAAGCATAGGTAGTCTGATCGATTGCTGCGCAAACGGCCGTCGTGCACCGAAGGCATGAAGTCGACTTTGGCTCAGGGATGGTTGGGCCCTTCTGGAGTCCGAGACAAGTTAGGGCTGACAGGGGTAAGTACCGAAAATGTGGTTGACGCTGGGCGAGGTCAAACGGCCCGATGATGTGCAAGCTCGCTTATTCCTCCCCGTCGTATCATCAGGACTATCTTTGAGCAAGCAGATATTGGAAAAGTGCGTTTCCCAGGCAGACATTCGATACCGAGAACGTTTGGCGTCCATTCACAAACGCGGAGGATCGTGGTGGCGTCATAATGCCATGCGATTTAGTTCAGAGGTCGGTAGCCCGGCATCCGCAACCGAGCCTGCACCCAGGCAGTAAGCAGGGGCGAGGCGAAGTCCAAGGCACCTTTGCTTGGCTATACAAAGAAAGGCGGACTTGGTATAAACAGCATCATCGACATGACGAAGCATTTGTGAGTTCTTGGTGACTTGAGTTCGTATTCCTTGCTCGGTGGTAAAGTGAAGCACTGTACAGTGGGATGCACCATCCAAGCGACTGGCTGCGTCGAAGGACCATGCAGTATGTTCGTGGGCTGCAGCGATGCGGCATCAGCAGATGCATTCAAAACGCAAATATGCATCGTTGTCGACATGCACTCGCAGAGCAGCCAACCGAGAGGATTCGGAGGAGGATCAAGAATCGGAAGGATCTGATGTCGAGCGCTTTGAGCGTGCTGCTCGTCAGTCTGCTCCGCACAGTGAATGGGGAAGGTGATACACAAAAGGGGTGACTAGCGAAAAGTAAACTAGAAGATAAAGCTCAGTAGATGTGGGTGCCTGGTCCAGATGCATCCGTATACCTGTAGCAGCGGAGTGACTTCTCAGCTTGGTTGGTGGTAGCCGCATCTTACCTTCTTCGTCGAAGTTCTGTGCCGTGTAGTCTGCAAGCCGTCCGGTTAATGCCTCCTTGCATCTTGTAACACGATCAGATCTCGGGGGCCAAGAAGACGAACTGTGGTGGCCGGACATAACACCGGGGTGGAAGAGGTGGGCCGGAGCCTTCCGCTATCACTTCCTGTGGATGAATTTGGCCAGAATGGGAGCTCGTCCGTGAAAAAGGTACCGTATCATCCGTTGAGATTGAGGTAGCGAGTCGATAATTTGGGGAAATTCGGTCGGCCTGTCCGAAGTCCGTAGCGTCTGCGCACCGTCCGTAATGGCCTATTGCCACGAGGTGATAAGATAATTAACAGGGCTGATGAAATAAGCGGTAGGGTTAAACGCTCGTACCAGAGTGGTGCTTGAGGGCGCTCGCATCCTCCGTGTTTGCAGACATTTTCATTGTGACGTAGCATCAGCGGACAGTCGAAGAGAGCAGGCGTGAGACTTTGGGCAATTTGGGGCCGTCGGTGGTGAGATATTGGCTTTGCCAAGGCTTTGAAATAATTTACAGCGCGTTACGAAGGCTGCCATGCTGCATGCATGTATGTGGGTATGTGATGAAGAAGAGATGAAGTCGGAGGTCGCATCCTGATCGGGAAGGATTCACTGTAGGAGCCGCACTAGTCCGCATACGGTAGTATGCGGTTTTCTCCTGCAATCGTCGAAAGCATGAGCTTCGAGTAACAATAAGCGAATACCTTCTTCCCTCCCTGTTTGCGATCACGGGCAAGAACATTAGCCCTACAGCGGAGCCATTTCTACTCCCGAGTACTCAATTTTTATGTGTTGCAAACTTATCTAGTAGAGTAAATGGAGCTTCACCCACGCCGGTGCACAACAAGAGACGACTTTTACAATCGTAAATTACGAGAACTGAAAGTAGCTCTAGGAATCATGACACACACACATAATCTCCTTCTCATATCCATCTCACGTCCTCCGACCTTCAACACCTACTGCTTCAGCGCAGCACTGACGGCGGGAACTTCTTCTTCCTTTCTCATGATATCCGGCAAGGGTCCCACAGGCGTAATCTGGAACCGGTTAATTTGCCCATGACTCTTGGTGTAATGTTTCTTGATATGCTCAAACTGCGTCGTCTCCTTGAACGCTGGATAATCCCAATACAGATGCCTCATCCACTTGTGCAGATTCGGATACCCGCTCCTGATATCCCTGATGTTGCACTTGAAATGCTGCACATACACAGGATCGAAGCGAATTAGTGTGGTGTAGAGACGCACGTCGGCTTCAGTCACGTGTGGGGAGGAGAGAAGGTAGGGCGTTGAGGAGGAGGCGAGGTGAGATTCTAGGCGGTCGAGGGAGCTGAAGAGCGTTGTAACGGCTTTAGTGTAGGCTTCTTCGGTGGTGGCGAAGCCAGATTTGTAGACGCCGTTGTTTACATCGTTGTAGATCCATTCGTTGAGATCGTCGATGTCTTTCTTCAGCTTCTCGGGGAGGAGGTCGACGCCTTTGTGCTCGTCGTCGAGGAGGTCATCGAAGGAGGTGTAGAACATACGAATGATCTCCGCACTCTCGTTGCTTACGATCTTCTTCGCCTTCTTGTCGTAGAGCGTCGGCACGGTAAAGCGGCCCTCATAGTCGGGGTTCTGCTCGAAGTAGATATGTCGGAGGTGGCTGTAGTCCGAGTGCAGCGGATCGGGAGTCACGTTCTCGCCGGGTAGGTTCTCGTCGGAGGTTGCGAAGCGCCAGCCTTTTTCGCCCATGTGCCAGTGAACGCTGGTGAAGCTGACGATGTCGTCCAGGCTAGGAATGTTAGGGGGATGAATGGTGGTAGGGAAAGGAGAGACATACCCCTTCAACTTTCTCACGATCAAGGTCCTATGCGCCCAAGGACAAGCATAACTCACATACAAGTGGTACCTGTCCTTCTCAGCGGGGAACTCAGCGCCGGGTTTGTTCTCGATGAAGTTCCTGAAGACGGAAGTCTGGCGCTTGAATTCGCCGGACTTGTCGCCGGGCTTCACCCAGTCAAGGATGGAATCTTTCTTGTCCATTGCGGCTAGAGGGCTGTAGGAAGCAAAACTTCGTGTTGGTGTAGCTGTAGCTGATCTAATCGTTGGAAAATCAGCATGTTGCCCATGTCCATGGATGGTTGCCCCGCTCACCTAGTAACCTTGAGCAGTCCAAACCCTCTGATTCTGGAGACGATGCTCAACATAAACCCGATCGGATCGAAGACAGCCAGCACCAGGAACAGTACTGAGAGCCTAACGAGCAGCGGCTTGGACAGCATATATATACCTTCGTTCGACAGAAAGCCTCTTCTCGCGTTGTCTGCGGGAGGCGCTAATGTCGTCCCGCTTTCGTCATGACAAAGGCTATTCGGCATTTTCGACTAGGGTGTTCCGAGCGGGTTTCCAAGGCTTTACTCAGCATCGCAAAACCTTGACAAACCTCTTTCTCGAAGGACGATTCGGCCGGATTACGAGAATTTCGCGTAATCTGCGCGGGGAAGGGTCCGCTGCTGCAAGATTCGGGATGGAAATAGATGAGGAGGGGTCACAGGATGGCGGGCGTTGCGGAGAAAGACGGCTTGTGATTGGCTAGTGCGGCGGAGCTGAGGGCTACAGCGCAAGACACTCGAAGAAACAAGCCATATGAGGATGACGATAACGCAAGCAGCGGGTTGTTATATCGAATATTCAGTCGGATTATTATGTTCGGATCCTATACCGAAGCTCCTCGTCATCTTCCGTTCCGTTAGAGCGCTGGCACGCTCTTGCCTACTTAAGTACCGTCACCCAGGTTAAAGCATGCCCAGCCCGTCGTGTGCCGACGCCGAATAATCATGCTCTAGTAAGACCCAAGGCCATACAGCCCTCAATGTTCGTGAAAGAAAATCGATCAAATGACCACCCATGGATATCGACCCGGAGTCCGTATAATGTATACCCCAAAATGATGTTCCTACCCAAACGCCCGCTGAAACGCATAGATGAAGAGGTTATCGAGCGCCTGTATAGTCCGCCTCGCTAGGCAGGAAAAGAGAGATGGTGTGATAAAAGAGCCGAAAATGTACATGTACAGTTTTTGAATGATGATGATGATGATGATGATGATGATGGTAGGGTATCAAGATTGACGTGATCCAGTCTTGTCCCGCCATAAGGACGCAAGAACACGTGCTCACCTACCCAACACGAAGATGTGGTTCTACCACCCCGAAAACTAAGCAGACTTCTCTCACTCAACTTCCGCGAGCCATCGACGGATGCCTTCCTTTAAAGAAGAGTCAGCAGCTGTCTTGACCACATCTTCCTGAGTAGCTTTGTCGCCGCGGATTTCCTCCTTTGAGTCCTCCTTGGTATTGCGTTCAGCGGTAACGTTCCTGACAACCGACTCGAGCGCATCGAATATGACAGCCTTGCAATCGGTTTGGGCCACCTCTAGATGATGACCTGCGTCGGAACCAGCCCGAGTGTCGCGCCTGCCTCGCCGCGAGCTGGATCTTGACGAGCTTGCTGACTGAGCACGAGATCCTTGACCAGACTGTGCAAGAACTCGATCAACGGCATCGATCAGGGTGGCGTCGAAATCCATGATTTGCTCTTCGTCAAACTTCTCGGCGAGATGTACCTCGGTCATCATGGGGAGGACTGCAGCAGTCATATAAGGGTTACCGTACTGCGAACGACCTGGAGGCATGCCCGCGACCCCGGGCGTCATGGCGGAAGCTTGGTAAGTCGGGGTCGGGATAAGTCTGACCTTCCTTCGCAGACGTATTCGCTTGATGCTGAAGGCACGAGTGTCAGCAATGAGGGCAGAGCAAACATCTACCCAGCGTTCGAGCGGTCCTTGTTCCAGGGTTGGCGTTGCGGCGGATGTGATTGGCGTTGGCTCAGCACTCATAGCCAGCTTGATATCACGCTCAAGCTCGGCATATGGTTTGATGGCCTGTACCGCAAAATCAGGGTGAAACTGCCCTAGCCACCCGGCTGCGTTGACCGGCTGCTCAGGCTCGCAAAAGGGCATCGAGAAACCTGACGATTCTCCGTAGCTTGAACCATGCTGGCTGGCGCCCGAGGCATAGCCTCCCAGTAGAGGTGATTGTAGGGGAGAACCAAAATCAGGAAGGGGAATATCAACGTCGATGACGCCATCTTTCTCATTAACTGATAGCTTCAATCCAACGTCGAAGGTCTTGGGTCGCTCTGGAATAGGGCGGGCTGCAGACGGTGGTACCCCGCTAGAGCCAACAGGATAAGTCTCCGGAGAATTGTCGCCTGCTATGCTGGTGCTCGAAGTGGACGGCTCATCCGCATCGCCTTCGCCGAAGACACCGTCCATGGAAAGCTCCTGTACCATTTGTTCGAGTTGCGAGCGAGGACGCTCAAGTCCGCGGTACGCTGACCCACAGAGTCCAAGACCGTCGTCCGTGGTCTGAAGGTAGTCGCTTTGGTCAGCAGAGGATCCACGCCGGCCGCTCCAGAAGTTCATGAAGCCGCTCCAGCGACTGTTGTTCGTCGAGTCAGTGCTAGGATTGCTTACTTGGCCAGTGCCGCTGCGCTGCAACGTATGCATCAAATTTGCGGACGCTAGGCTATCGCTGCTATCAGGTCGGCTGTCGGAAGGCCCTGAAGACTTTGTTCTTGGAAGTGCGAAATGCGCAACTGGAATGGTACTCTGTGGTGCTGCTGTCAGCGAAGCTGCAGAAGTGCCTTTCGGTACAGCGGCAGAGTCGGTCATGGAAGGTATCACAAGGCTTGTACGTATGGAATGGGCAGAAGATCGGCGAGAGTGTCTGGGTGCCTCATGGAACTCAGCGACACCAGAGTCAGACCGGCCGTTGGCAGACTCTAGGGTAGACAAACTGGCGCCTGTCGTGCCAGGAGCGTGCAGTCGCATGTTGGTCATACTGGCCTTGCCTCGGGGACGTCTGTTGATCTGTCGCCGAAGAGACTGTTTTCTTGAAGGAGGCATATTGGTGGGAGGCGACTGAGAGTACCCACGGAGTGACGCCGAGGTACTCGGACGCATCGGTGAGGCTCCGTCGTATGAAGTTGGAGCACTTGGCGGTAGGAAAGCCGCAAGAAGAAAAATCAATCGCCGTGCCGCCATCTTGTCTGGAGACAGAATGACAGTGCGATTGTGAATGACGAGGTTCTCGCCAGCGCCTGACTTTTGCTGCTCACGGTGTCGCTTACGATGCCATTTCGGTCCCAGGTGGTTGAGCCACTCGGTATGATTTCCCAAGAAGGCAGTAAGCAGGTTGAAGAAGAAGAAATTCTCCTCACGCCTGCCAGCCCAGCGGCCGAGCCATCTTGCTTCTTCTCGCCACACACCCCATCTGCCCTGACCCGTCAGTACCCGAGGAATCCGCATGCCACTAACGACGCGATTCCCTGCGCGGTCTACAGCCTTCTTGATTTCGGGGTCAAACATCAAGGCTTGGGGCTGAAGTCTCAAAGCTCGGCGAGGTGGAGCAAAAGCTGGAGGGTCCCTCATGCTGGCTCGGGATGGCTGATGGCGGGGCTGCTGCAGTAGCGGTGGAGACGTCGCTTCCGCCAATTTGAAGTGGGCGAGGATCCGCTCCTGCACGGTGAATTGAAGGCTCGTGAGGGTTCGCATGATGACATCCCAGTGTTGACCTACGACATCAACACGATCGTCCACATCGCTATTGAGCGACGCCGAAAGCAGAGATTCAACACCAAAGTTCGGGTCGATGAAAGCCCAGCCCGCACGCCGGTCAGAGTCCAAGGATGATCCAAGTGAGGAGTCATGGCCGGGGGCTGAGGTGGACACGTGATTGAGTCTCGGATTACCGGCTCGGGATGGCGGGCAGAACGATGACGATGCGATCGGTAAGTGGAGGATGATGGTGATGGCATACATTGGAATTTTGCGTGCAGGAGGCGGTGCTTTTGCTTGGGGTCCCTTGTTGCCCGTACGAGGAAAAGGAAATCCGTTGCCCTTCCCGATTGAGTTCTGCGGCGTTGGCGTTGGGACATTGGAGGTATCGTTCTCTTCGTCCGGCACGGTGACTGAGAACATGCGAGTGATGAAGATAGTACGCCGCCTGGGATCCTTGGTGGAAAGACCACCAGACTCGGAAGCTGGGGTATCAGGAGGTAGGGTAGCAGGCGTATACTCCTTTGCCAGATGGCTCCTTCTGCGAAACCCGTCGGCGCGCCCGAGAGAGTTTGTAGCATCGTGGATCGTGGCAGCCGCGCCAGACATGTCGGAGGGCTTTGGCTCGAGTGGAACAATATGGATCTTGTTCGAGTTTCCTCTGTAGTTCATGGGGGTGTTGCCAAACATGCAGTCCAGGCACACGTTGACCAAGTCTGTGTACTCCTTCGCCCTTCCCAGCATTCTTCCCTGTGCCTGCGCGTGCTCGTCGATGTTTGGCATGGAGGATATCGAGTTGCCCCGGGTGCGGCTGCGGGAGAAAGCGCCTACAGTGGGCGAGCGGGGTGTGGCCGGGTCCATGGCAAGTGAGGATCTGCGCGCATGCAGGCCCCCAAACGTAGGCCCCGCGGTGCTGGCCGTGGCAATGGCGCCAAAGGCACGAGATCGCGTGTTGGGCTGCGGGGGGGATTCGGCGCGCGGCGGGCTCGGCTTGGAGTCGTAGAGGACGGTCTTGGGCATCGAGGCCGTCTCATCCTGGGCCACGATGATGCGGCAGTCGCGGGGGAACTCGAGATCGATCTCCGGCAGGGGACCATCGTGGCCGGTCCCTTGGGGCAGCGGCACTCCATGCAGAGGATACGGCTGGCCGTCCGGGTGGTAGAGCGTGTTGGCTTCGGGGAAGAGGAGGTGTCGCGTGTGAGACTCTTCCGTGGCAGAATCGAGCGTCGTGGTCGGGGACGGGTGCGGGCCAGCGCCCTTGCGGCTGCTGAAGAACTGGCCCAGCATGTTGGTCACTGGGCGCATGCCGCCATGGAGCGGAGCGCGTCCTAGCAGTTGTTGAGGAAGCCGTAGTAGTAGGCCTGTCGGACGCGGACTTGGGGGACGGCAGGGCGTGGACAGCCCATGGCAGTTGCACGCTGGGGCTTCAGCGCTGCGGGAGCGGTGCTAGGCGGCAGCGAAGGCTGCAGACGGCGCCCGTCGTCGGAGCGTGGGCTTATGGGCGCTGAGGTCGTCACAAGACAGCGTGTGCGCTCGAGGGCCGACGTGAAAGCGCAGGCAGACGGTGGGACCGCAGCAAGACCAGCGTGAATTGAGCTGGCTGGGGGCCCCGCGTGTGCGGCGCGAGGGGTGAGAGACGAAGGTGCGTGTGCGAGGGTGCTGGCGGAGGTATGGGGAAGCCAGTTGGCAGTCTAGGGAGCTTCTAGGGAGATGCGTGGTGGTCGAGGCCTAGTTCAACCATCTGGCGGTGAGGCACCTGAGGCAGCTTTCAAGCACGGCTACGTGAGGCGAGCGGCCGAGGTGCATCATATATATTCCTTTTTGGCGACGGCAGCTACCGGTAGACGAGACGCAGAGCCACTGCGAATCCCATCGCCGTCAGCAACGGGCGGAGGGCACGCGGCTTCTCCCTTTCCTCCCGTCTGATGCATCCGGGACGAAGCGACGGTGGAGCCTCCCTCATCGGTGAATGTTCCCTCTGCCTCGCACTTCGCCCTCATCGCACATGACGCCAGGACGTTCCGCCTCAGTCACCGGCACCATCCCCTTCCAGCATGCTGTACAATTCAGCACAGCTCGGTGGCATTGCTCCCTGCACCCGCAGATCGGCCGCCCAGGAACCCCGGACTCCTCCATCCAGAACCCCCGGACAGGAACCCACCGGTAGCCACCTTCGGTCCAGCACCGCCTGCATCCAACCAATACCGGCGCGCTGACGACAGACAGACGCACGCAATCACTGAGCAAAAGATAGCACGGGCTCCCAGAGCCTCTGCGAGGCCGTGTCCTTTCGACCAGGCCGACATCCGTCGCACACCGCAGCTTACACACGACGGCAAGATATCAACACCAACGGCTATTTGCAGCTCACACGTCAGCCATCCATTCCAGGACAGAAGGTCCTCTTTTTTCCGTGGTACATGAGGCTGCCGCCATTGGCACCACACCCTTTGAACACGCCAGCTGGCAGCCTGCCTCCACCGATTCCTGTCGTACTATCATGCATTGCGAGGTATTCTGGCCACTCATCTTCTCTTCTTCACCACTCAGTCGCATGTCAGATCGCCATCACCAGAGCCTTGGGCCTGCTCGGTAGTCCCCCGGGATCCCATGTTCAGCGAGGCTCCCCTTCATGTAACCATAATGGCAAAGTGGCTTACAAGAATTACTCAGGCGCAGTCTAGTCGCGGTGCATTACAAACAACGAATCCCTATGTTGATGAGATTCCAACAACGGAGGAATGCTCTCTCGTAGACAATGGCACCGGCATGGCTTTGGTAGATCTTGGTAGATCGTCTCCTGTTCCACCACCGGCTGCATCCCAGAGCTTAGTTCATGGTCTTCTCTTGGTCACGCAGCGCTCGATTGCAACCCAACAGTCACAGCCAAATAAATCGAGTTCAAGTATCACGGAGATCTGATGGCTCGCTCCATTCCTTGCATTCCACCTAAGGCGGGAAATTCGGGTCGCAAACAGCACGTGTCGGCCTGCTGCTACCGAAATGAGAGGTAAACGATACCAAGCACGGGTCGAGTATACAGCCACCTTACAAGGTTTTCTCAACAATGAGGTATTTTTTGCGTTGTTCTTACCATTTGCGAAGAAGATAGGTCTGCAACTGGACGCTTTCGCCCAGGCACTCCGTTACGATCCGCCGGGCGTCTCATAGACGCCCGTTTAGCGTTGACTTTGATCCTCAGGATTCCTAACTTCGCGTTCTCTAACATCACGTTGCATACGTCTGCAGTCGGCTTCCTCCTTGGTCCCCGATACCGGAGGTGTAAGGAGCGCGCATTAACGGCCCCCAGTTCTCATGCTCCTAGACGGGTAGCAGTTATCCCGAGGTCGCTAGAACACTAGCCGAGTAGGAGAGCCACAAGCAGCCTGCTCAGAACGTCACATTCAGTCATAATTATGGCCGAATTGAAGCCTTCAGCAGAATAACAAAGTTTGAAAAGAAATCTCTCACACGGCAGCCACGACCAGAAAGCGACATTCACCCGAGACATGCCAGGACCAGACCACACTGCAGCCATGTTCTTGCTGCACCCCGCCTCGAGCCTGGTCTTGAGCCGGGGAACATTCGCCTATGCACCCCATACTCCGACTTTTTCCTTGAGGCTCTGGATATCTCGGTGTACACCCGTCCGTCTTAAGGCTAATTACCTCCTCCATCGCGTCTCCCCCCTCACCTGCCTCTTCGACTCGAAAGCACTCGCCAAAAGGCGTGAAGGGACCCTACCGCAGCCACCAACGGCAGTACGTGATGCAATCCGGAAGATCTCTCCTAGGGCTGCCAGAGTAGGTATGACGACTGTGTGCCCGAGCGCCCCCAGGCGCGAACCAACCGGGTACCCTAAATTACTCGTGCATGTTCTCGAACGACTCGTTACCGCGAGTAAACCTTGCGACACGAGACGGCATTTGGTATTGCTGCACGATCTGCCCAACTTTCTCCAGTCCGCCTTCGTTTTCTTCCAAGCGAGGGCGGTGTCATGTAGGGAGCCGCAAAACACATATTACCATGCAGCCAAATGGCCATCATTTTGAAAACCTGTGGCCAATGATAGGAAAGAATCGGGGAGGTCGAGCAGATTGTTCAACGCCGCATGTGAAAGGTTTGCAGTGGGCTTGCGTCTCACGTGTGAGGCGTTCGCATAGTTTCGAACTTTGTGTGCCCTGGTTGCCTGAGTTTACGAATGTGGTTCACGCCACGTTCTGCCTCCCAGCATCAGCCTCTGGGTTCCAGACGCGTGTTTTATCGGGTCGTACGATCAATTCTGGGGGCTTCATGTATCTCCGGTGTGGCTTGCGGGTGTCGGCGATGTACGGTCTGAAATCTCGAGGAACGCTTCAGGGGAGTTTCGACCCTTCATTACAGCACATTTCTTCCGGACAAAGGCGCCTGCATGTTCGATCTCCTCCAACGAAATCGTGAGCACGCTTGGTAACGCCCGAAAGTATCCTCGAGCAGCATCACCGATGCCTTTGAAACGTTGGACGTCATTGAGGGTCTCATAGTTAGTATCACCCCCGTCCGCTGTGGAGAGGGCGCCCCGATCTGGACTATGGCGCTACCCAAACCGAAATTCATCGCTTGCAGATCTCTAGAGAATTATATTAACGGATCAGCACGTGCGCTTGATTGGTATATCACCGATTCAAATTGCCCTCCGCGGATGCACGATGATGTATTACTGGGAGAAGAAGGCTTCTAGAAAAGTTCAGGCCACGCGATGGTGACAAGAGCTGTCTCGAGCTCTTGCAGGCGATGCAGCTACGTAGTCCTGATGGCAGAGCAACGTATCACCGATAGAGACTAACTTTCCTATTACGACGACCATGTGACTGTGCCTTTGTAGACTCACAGTCAGCGCGGAGAAACAATTCAGAGTACAAGTATTTTCGGAGATTATGCGGAGATAACGATGGACGACTCGTCCGAGAGCTTCCTACCTTAACAACCTGCATCATGCCCATGTGGATTCTGGCATCGCAGTGATACCTCTTTGAGCAAGTGATACATAACTTGACAGTCCTTCACTATACCTATTGATCAACAAAAGCGATAATGGTCTTTCCTAGTCCTCGCTGCCGAATATGTAAACGTCGACGCATCAAGGTTTAGCATCACTATCCCACCACTCCACCAAGCAATGGACTAATTCAGTATCAGTGTGATCTTGTTCGACCCACCTGTGGAAGATGTATGAAAGCGGACATCAAGTGCACATGGGATACCATTGAACCAGAATCCATGCCTTTTCGGAACGAGAATGGCTTTGCCCAAGGCCAACTACGACGTGTGAGAAAATCGAAAGCCGCTCCTTTCTCTTCCATATACATTGCTCCGAGTCCCTCATATCCCCCAAGTTTGCCCATAGAAGTCCAAGCCGTAAACTACTTTGTCCACAATTTCCTCTTTCAACCACACCAGCTCCCCGAGGTTGGCCACGAGTACACAGCTCATATCCTTACGCACTGGCAGCCCGGAAAAGCAGACTCATGTCTGAACACTGCCGTTCAAGCCTTCGCGTACGCGGTGTTTGGCAGGAAAAGAAAACTGCCGGAAGCTATAGTCGAGGCGAAGCGATTAGCTTCAGTAGCCGTTGATCGTGTGAACGCGGAGGTCAAAGAAGTCGGCAGCTGGGAACACGGAGATTGCCGATTCGATCAGCTGATGCTGGCAGTTATGCTGATGGGTACCTTTGAGGTAGACTCCCCCTCCATTGTAGCCGTCCCTGTTAGGGCCTTCACCTCCATTAGAAAATTACGAAAGCGCTAAATGAAGTAGAACATCATGTGGGGCTGCAACATACCACAAGACCCAGGCCTGCAATCATCCAGCCACCCGGGTGCAGACGTTACCTCCAGCACTGCCATCTTCTGGCAGCGAGTCAACCACCACAAAGGTGCTTCAGGATTGCTGGGGATACGGAGACTCGGTGGCATGAGAGACGATCAAGCGCTTGATAGTGTTGTGAGGAGGCAAATTGTATGTCTTACCCTCTCCCTTTCACCCTACCTGTTTTTCTTCGTGCTATACTCCAGTACGGCGCTGTACGCTGGGTACAAGCGGACGCGATGACGGGCTGATATCATACAGATGCGCGTCATGATCCTCCGCGGCCGCGTCGTCCCCTCCTACCTTCGCGAATCTACCTACTATGAAAAGGACCCGCATATGCAACGCCTCGACGCGCTTATAGTTCGTGTCACTGATTTGCGAGCGGCTTCGCTTCATTTTCTGAACGCGTGCAGTTGGAATAGAACTGGGACTAACGCATCAGGGTGCTGCGATGCAGATGGCTCGTTATCAGCGAAGGATGTTGCTCATCGAGCGACTCAGCTTGATGGGGAGTTGGTGGCGTGGACGCAGAGTGCAGTGGGTACTGGGGAGTGGAGATATAGTGTCCAAAGTGGGAATGGAGAACAAGGTGAGAGGCAAGAGTATAGTTCGATTGCGCATGCTGCGGTGTGGAATAGATCTCGGGCGCTGGGGCTCATCGTCAATAGCATTCACTTTCGGGCGCTAAAGGCCGGGAAGAAATGCCCTGAAGGATCTGCATCTGCCGCTGAAGGGATGGAGACTTGTCGGAAGAGGATCGAAGATCTTGCAGAAGCGCTATGTGGCGGTGTTGACTACCTTCTCCGCCAACCGGTGAACTTCAGAGAAGAGGTAAGCGTTATAAGTCCTAATCTGGCATGGCTTTTGGCCTGGCCGTTGGCTGTCTGTGTTAGCGTCAAAGGTGTGGAAGAAGGGAAGCGGACGTGGCTGAGGGAGATATTGAGGAGTGTTGCTGAGTCATTGGAGGATGGAGTGTTGGGTGAGTTGGTAGACAAAGGCGGGTTTGAGTTCTAAGACTGTTTTGATGCTATGAGCGGAGGTACGAATCTATGGCTGCGATCTCTTATCGCCGCGCAGTGGGCATCCGCTGCCTACCAGTGTCCAATGATGGGCCTAGGTACATACGGCTCCTCCAAGAACTTACACTCCTCCTCAGTCAAAATCTTCCCCTTCAGCCCATCCGCATCTTCGACCCTCGCGACGGAATTGAAACCTGCGATCGGAATAGCCCCCTTGGACCTCAACCATGTCAACGTCACCTCACTCATCTTCCATCCCTTATCATTTGCAACCTTCTCCACCCTCTTGATAATCTCCTCATCCGCCGGCGTGAGCCCCGGATTCATCGGATGCGGCGTGTTAGCCCTCACACTCTCACTATCATTGCCCAATGGCCGCGCTAACTTCCCACCATGCATCGGCGAATAAGGAATGATTCCCACACCAGTCTCTTTGCAATAGCGGATCATCTCGCGCTCTTCCTCGCGATAGCACAAGTTGTACAGATTCTGCATGGAAGTGAACTTCGTCCAATTGTTCTTGTCCGCGAGGTGCTGGAGGGATGCGAACTGGGTCGCCCACATGCTGGAGGCGCCGATGTAGCGAACTCTTCCAGAGCGCACAAGATCGTGGAGTGCGAGCATGATTTCGGCGGGTGGAACGGTCGGGTCGAAGCGATGAATTTGCAGGACGTCGATGTAGGTTGTGCCGAGGCGCGCGAGGGAGGCGTCGACGGCGTTGAATATGGCGGTGCGGGAGAGCCCTGGTTTTGTGTTAGTATTCGGACTTGATTGATGTGTATAACCTTATTAGAAATTGGTGAAAAGGAATGAACAGTGTGGTACTCACCAGCCTGATTAACATAATCCTTGCTTTGATCCATCTGCGCGCCCCACATGAAAGTAACAACGCTCGGCTCTTCAGCTACATGCCCCCAGATCTTCGTCAAGATGACCACTTTTTCCCTAGGAATGTCAAACTTCTTGAGTGCCTTGCCAATTACTTCCTCACTAGCGCCGTTGGAGTACGCGTTCGCAGTGTCCCAGGTGTTGATGCCGCGGTCGTATGCAGCCTTGAGGACCGAGAGATTCATCTTCGTCGAGCACGTACTTCTCCCAGGCGCTGGATCCGAGGAGCATAGCGCCTAGGATGGGAACGGAGACGCGGAGGCCGGAGGTGCCGAGCTGGGCGTATTCAACCTTAGTGGCGTCCAACGAGGACTTGAGGGAAAGGGGGAGAGGGAAGGCCATGGTGGTGGTTGGTGGAGTGACCGGGGGGATGAGAGTGTTGAGATGGAAGAGAATTGATTTGAAAGGGGCTTTTGGAGTGCTGGTACTAAGAAGAAGTGTTGCGGGAGCCCTGAGTTCTTATAGCTCCCTGAAGGTCATGTGGCTCTCTATCGTCCATGCTTTCTGGGTCCAATGCCAATACATTTAGCCCATGAAGTTCGTCCGCGTCCCTCCTGGAGATACGAATGAATTACCAATTATGTTTTCGGGCGGATTTAACATCCTTCGGAGTGAGGTTTTTGGTGTGTCCAGGTGTGTAATGCTCATGCACCTCGCGGGTTTTGCTGAAAAGGGTATGGTGCATCCTACGGGATTGGCCAACCAATGGAAGCATCACCACAGAGGCTGTTTGAAGCGGGAGACACCCTCAGTTGCGCCGGCGTTAAAGTCGGCGACCATTTCAGTATGAGCTTAATGAGTATTGGTGCATGTTTGTGAATATTGCATTCCGATCAACCTTCTTTCCTAACCTCGTGCTCCTTGTCCCACTCTTTCTGCTCGACTAGGAATCGCTCCTTCTTAGCAAGATAGTCTTCATGCATTTTGGCTCTTTCCCATGCTTTTTTAAATACGTTTGATGCTTCAAGCTTCTCCTTCGCATCCTTGTGCGTATTGCTTTTCTTTGACTCTTCGCCAGTGTCCTTGTCGTACTTTTTTCCGCCAGCATGGTTCGCATATCGTTTTGCTCGAGTCATCCCCTGCACTTCGTTGTCAACAGAATGCCCATACTCAGCTGAACCAATCCAAAGTACCATTTGGAGAAACTTGCGACACATGTCCATACCAACAAAATCATCGCTCTCGTTATATTCGAGGAATCTGTCGTATATTTGTTTCGAGCTTTTGCGGGCAATGTCTGGGGTTTTGAAGCGCCATAAAGGTAGGATGTCGGACTTGTAAGGCTCGAATGTCAAAACCCCTTGCTCGCCGCGGGCAATACGGTAGCTCATACGATGATCTTTGGACGGCTTTGGTAATGGAATCATATTGTTCTTGAAGGTGCAGCATTCTTTCCACAAATGTCTATGACGTCATGTATCCAGATCTGAGGCCTAGGCCAATGCGAATTACGCCGACACTCTAACTATTCTCAATACACAACTTTTCTTTCCCATCATATGGCTGTTGGGGATCCTAATTAACGTCAGCCGGGGCGAAAATACATACCTGTTATCAATCATTGAAGAGAAGAGTTGGAGAAGAAAACTAAGGTCCTATTTGATTCCAAGCTTGCTCGCTTTTGGACTCAAACGAGAAGATGCAGACATGTTGCTCCCACAGCTAATTCGAACACCTAGCAATCGGCTTTTCCAAATGCCCGACAAGCTCCGCAGAGCTAAACGGCATCGCCATGCAGGGTGTGGGCGGCCGCCGCAATTAGACACAACGCCTGAAGATACCCAAAGCCATGTCCGTCTCTATCAAGCCACCTAATCCTCGAAAGGCCATCGCGTGGATTCCCCCACAGCCTTCTTCTCATCAGCATTAGACCCATATTCTATCTTCCAACGGGCAGCTCCGCCATATTCACCCAGCCGCGGTATGTCCCACAGAAATCCTCATCGACCTTTGCCACGAACGGCTCCAGCACCTCCCCATTCTCATCAGCTTTAATCCTACCGACGTTGATTCTGCCCCACTGATCTTCCGGCAAGCCCAGCTGCGCACACATGCGCTTCCTGACATACTCCTTCTTCACCTCCTCCCGCTCCAGCATATCATGATTGCTGAAGGGTTTGCATACAGGCGAGAGGAACGGGGTGTTCATTTCGTACAGGATCTTCCAGCCCATAGGGAGAAGCTTCTTGAAAGCCTGGTAGGTGGGAGAAATGCAGCCTGGATTCTCGTCTAGATCGAAGGGCTCGGGCTCCGTCTCACCCTTAGCCCAGCCATCATCCACAGCAGCTTGGCTCAGCATCTGTGTAGTTCGGTCGTAATACCACTCTCCCGTCTCTGAAAACAACTTCTCGAGGCCTTGGACTCGTGCAGCGTAGGAGTTGCGCTCCCACACCAAGGTATGCATGACTATTGGGTGTTTGGTGGGGGAGCGCGTGCGGCGGACACGGCCTGCAATTGAGTGTCTATACCATGAATTCAATAGAACAGGTTATGGTAGTCTACCGTGCTGTTGATAAGTCTTGTTGGCAGCGGACGAGCTTAGCAGAGTTGAGGATTTCCATTAGGGTGAGGACATTAACTTTTTGCTTGAGGGACGCGATTTCATCAACCTGGGCGGCGAGCTTATTTTTACAGGTGCACAACTTCTCGGTGAATTTGAAGGCGAAAGTGACGGTGTCAGCATCAGAGCTTTCATCTTGCGACTTGCAGCGGCAGGAGATTTGCGTCTTGAACTATGCGAATTTCTCGTAGATCTCTCTGTCACCCGCCAATTCCGATTTATCACCTTTCAGCTCATTAACCAGCTTCTCAAGCTTAGCTTTTCCCGGTTCTTCGCGTATGAAGCGCGAAGCAAGCTCTGTTTTCAACGCTTCGATCTCTTCCTACGACGGAGCCATCGACTCCTTCAACTTCCTGAAACGTTCCATAGCTTGGAATAAGAGACTGAAGCCGAAGACGCCGTCTTCACTGGCATTGCCCTTGGGCAGTTCAGCATCCGCATATGCGAGGCGCTTGCAGCTGTTGATAAGACCGTCACTGAATTCTGCAAGTTCTTTCGACTTCGCCACTTGTTCTGCTGTGCCGTTGCGAGTTATTTCGATCTCAGCATTCTTGCATCGAACGGCCTGGCGAAGTATTTCCATATTCTCGTCCAACTCATCGCACATGGTGGTGTAGTTCTCAGCAAATGCTTTGTGTTCTTCGTCTTTCTCTGCGATGTTCTGCTCTAGTTCCTCGATGGCTTGATCTTTCTGAGCGCAAGATTGCTTCCAGTTTCGATTTCGCGGCTTGATTAGCAGAGTACCGCTTCCATATCTGTGGCGCAAATGCTTCCTCCTTGGCTGTGCTATTAAAAGCCTCGATGCGACCTTCGAGGTTCCTGACTTGGTCCGAAAGATCCTGATTCTGCTGTTCGAGCTCTTCGTTCTTCTCGAACTCCTTCTTTTCTTTGGCTAGAGCGCCCTTCTTTTCGAGCAGGCTTCGCTGATTCGTCCTCTATTTCTTGATCTGGATGTCCTGCTTGGTAATCTCCTGTTGCTGCTGTCGGGAAATGATCTCTTCGTTGGTGTTGATCATGGCTTGATGCTCAGCAATGACGGCGTCCTTCGTAGCCACGTCCTCTGCCAAAGTGGCTTCACGAGACTCTTGTTCCACCAACTTCGCTTCTAGCTCGGTGATGCGGCGTTTGGTATCGGCGGCGGTAGCGTCCTTCTCTATTAAGTCTTTCCTGTGCCGTAACTCTTGTTCGAATGGCTTGACTTGCGACTCGGCGGCACGACGGTCAGAATCGGTGACTAGTGGTTCGATGGCAGTAGCTTGTTGCTGCTTGAGGTCGGCGATGGTGGTGGTGTTCTTCAAGGCCACGTCCCTGACTAGGAGGTCATTGTGAATCTGCTGTTCGGCTAAGCGGACTCAAGCTCGGCGGCACGATGGTCGGCATTGGCAAGGGTTTGCTTCCTCTTGGCTTGGAAAGCCGCTATGAAGATTCCAAGCCGCGACGTATCGAGGATCTGGCAGGTAGGCTTGGCCGAGAATATACCTGGCGTTGCGGTTGTTGCCGCCACGGTGGGGGTGGGTACGCTGAACGTAGGAAGTGGCAGCATGCTGCAGCGCATGCGATATGGTTGTGTTGCACGTATGGTTGTTGGCCCGAGTGCGCGTGCGGTTGTGGTCCGGTCATGGGCCGGGGAGAAGGGGTTTATATGGGGGTGCGAGCCACGAAGTTGCAGCGAATTCACGGGAAGCCTGACGTAACGGGATGTTGCCGCAGCGATATGAGGCCGAGGAGGGTCAGGAATTGCAGGTGAATGACAGTTCACTTGCCTGCCACGGCAGCGGACTATCTATCTAGCCACGAACATCATCACGGTGAACGACCACATTTTCCCAACGGAGAAAACTTTGGTGTAAGATGCGCTAGATTGTGGGAAGGCTCAATGTGTCGGCTGTTAGTCGAGAAGCTTTGATGGCCCATTCAACTCCTCTCGATGGTCCCTACACCGTCTCTCGTCTCACCTCCAAATGCCAGCTACCATCCTTACCGTTGATCCACTCTTTCACAATATGGATCATCTCACTCTCTTCCTCATCACCCCCAGACAGATATCGCCCCACCGCCAGAAGCTGCTGCTGGAGCGGCGTCTCTTTACTCAGCCGTCAGTGCAGTGTTCGTGACCAGGGGCCAACATGATCGATGACCAATTACGACCTCTACACTATCGAATCCGATCCCCGAGTCCTGAAGCGAACCGATATCGAAATTCGGGGTTTCGTTCCGCCGCCATATATACGGGGTGAGGCCCTCCATGGAGAGCTGAACATGACGCCAGCAAGGCCCCAAGTCGCGGACCTTCATGAGATAATCCCGTTGCCGGAGGGATTTGGGCATGGAGTAGCAGGTTTTATTGTCGCTTGGCCTTTCAGTCGAAGGTGGCATAGGATAGGGATTTTTTCAAAATAAGGTCGATGAGATGCAGCCGATGTAACTTTGCAATGGACAAGAGAGTTGAAGGTCGAAAGATCCTAACCGGCCGCAACCGAGTCGGAAACAGCGGGTGTACCTCAGGCATCATTTCATATTGATGCCCTAGTCTATGATGGATGATGCACTTCGCTTGGCGGTGAAACTGTTCGATGCCTTCGGCCAGGAAGCGTTTGCTGGCTAGGAGCCATGGGTAGGTATTGGTGCAATGAGTCTGTACAGATGGATCGGGGAGGTGTACCATGCCCATAGAGATATCCAAACAAGTATGCTTCCGGCGTCAAGGGGATACAAAGTCCCTTGCAGAGCAGAACCATAGCACTGGTTTCGGAGTTCCTTTGGGAGGTCACCGAAGGAGAGTCTGGATTTGGAAGATTAAGACATGATAATATCTATAATGCTGCCGGATATCTTGAGGGAATGTAAGAAGAGGCCGGAAGAACAAGTACGGCCAGGAAAGGATGTGTACTTGCTATTATTTAACCTCGTGTGTGGTGTGGCCGGGTTCCACGGTTCCATACATTAGTGTATCCTTCGGACGTCGGACCCTTCACCACTCGCAGGTGCTAATCCTTGGGAATGTATACTAGTGTAGAGGGCTGGAGCTTGAGCTAGACTATGCGGGACTAGAGTCTATCCGCGTCGCTCACCGTCCCAAGGGTCGATCGCGAGTGCCACCTCCACCCCCTCCACACTTACCTTAGGGTACCTTAAGGTACACAGAGGGGGGGAATCATGAACCTGAAGACTCGAAGATATTGCAGCAAGACTGAATCAAACAATCGCCAATCAGCGTAGGCCTGCCTGGGCACCTTCCGATCATCCACAACGACAATCTTTCAACGGCTATCGCGGACAGAATCGTCCTGATCGACAAAGCTCGTTAACATATCATGCACAGGTAAGCACATCTTCACAGCGCCTGGTGACGCAGTCGATGCCTCAAATGGGATACAGAAGAGCTTAAGCGCGACGCCAACAATGCCAATGGATCCGGCTATGGACACAGCTCCCAGCCCGCCGCCGTACTGCGCATCTAGAAGTTTCTCTCCTCAATCTTCTTCCATCTAGAATGGCACTCTCTCCTTTGATGCCAGCTCGTCTGCCACCCATGGAAGTCTACTATGGACCGCGACTCCACAACTCGGAAAGTCCTGTTCCTAGAACCCGACTCTTCGTCCTTTTTAGGTTACCGGCCACGAATGAAGGGCGTGAGCATATGCCTGTTCCCTGGCATGGCCATCACATAATCGCTTTTCAACAAATATTGCGCACCCTATTTACCTTAAGGTAGCAGCCACAGCAGGCCCAGACGAGACAACGCAGCCTTTGCTCCAGCGTGCATGTGAAGGTACGCGATATGAGATGACCATTAGATTTGGGGTAACAGTTGCGAGATTCCGGGCTATGTTGGTCGATGCTGATGGGAGCTGGAGACGCCAGTTTGTTTCCAACCTCCGCCACAAAACCTGAGTCTCACTGAGGCTGCGTGGTTCACATCTCACGTTCTCGTGGACGGTCACAAGGATTAATGGGGAGGGCCTCACGCTGGGAGAGGCATTTGATGAGTTGCGACGGGCGGTTGAGGTGAAAAAAAGACGCTATCTATCACCCTAAGCTCACCCCTCCAGATTCAAGAACTCCTCTCTCCCGTCCTCTCCCATCTTGATTGGCCCTCCCTGATCCACTGTCAACTTGTTTGCCAACGCTGACACACGACAATCCCCAGCGACTCTGCATCCCGCAAAACACTTTTCTAGGAAGCTTCCGGCGTCACCCTTCAATGGCACCACGAGCGACAAGAACGGATACGAGGCAATTGGGGGCCACCCTGCAGATGGAGTCCCTTGTTATGGCTGCTCAACTACGAACGATGCTGGTGGATGACCACGCGCCATGAAGGATTATGTTCGTTATACATTCGCCCTCTATCGATGCCCTAGTGTCGTTGATAGAGATATTGCCAAAGGACTGGACGCCACGCAGAAGACAGAAGACAATGAACTTAGTATGTCAGGTGGAGCTTCGGGATAGGTACACGGGGATAACCTGGACAGAGCCCCGGAATGTCTACAAGAAATGGATCGGCAGGCGGGGATTCTCTTTCGTTGTATTCTAATCAGCGACTTGAAAAAGGTCAGCCGTGAACCTGAGATTTCAACATAGTTTACATGCTTCAGATATGCCAGCATCTTTTGATATACTCAACCCTCATCCCTCTTATCTAATCTCTGCCTCAAAGGGATCAATCCGCCAAGCTGAAAATGTATCTCCGGCGCCTTTGAGGTCTGAACGTCGACGACCTTTCAAGAGCTGGTACAGCGGGTTTCCACATGTGATTAGATTCCATGCAAGCCTTGTCACACAAGGTGTGACTGCCCATCCATGCTGTACGACCTCTCTACACCTAGAGTCGCCTCAAAACCACGCAATTTCAAAATACCTGAATCTGAATTTGGTGGGCAGACAGGCTTACCCATCCTCCTATTCTCCTCAGCCACAAGGATCAATTTTCTGCTCAGACACATGCCTGATAAGGTATCTTGGGTGAAGTCGGACCACCCTTTAGCAGCGTCTGCGGTGTCGAAGATTACTGCGCGGCTTTGCCGACATCACAATAATGTAGCGGGCAAGGATCCCAGACACAGAGCTCCCATCACAAGTTCAAGCCTCAGAACTCGAGTTCAATCACAATTTTCCGAAACCGCAATTATACAATCCAACCTGATGTGCTCCAGCGAGGATGTCGCCTCCACCAACTCGCAATCTTCGAAGGTCGCTTCTCCTCAGCGCCCCCCAGCGCCCCTCGTTATCCTCCCTGAGTTGCTGCCCAATATCCTCTCACACCTGGACGTAGCCGCTCTTCTCTGCTGCCAACTAGTTGACTACCACTTCCTTGACACCATCACCGGCAATCCAGTACTCCGAAGAATGCTATTCTGCGCTCCCTCCCAATATGCGCTGCAAGAGTACCGCGAACACCTAGCTTTCTACCAAAGATTAGAGACAGATCCGCAGTTCCAAGAACGTGCCTGGGGGGAGTATAACAAGCTGGGGCGCAGATTTTTCAAGGAAATATGTGCACCGTACCACGTGGCAGCAGCCTCCACGCCCGCCTCTACGAGGACGAGCAATCCAAGGCCGGCTACCTGGGTACGGCCGTCAGGATCGAATTCGGCATAATCGTGGCCAAATTGCGAGATGTGCTTCTGGTCAACCAAAATGCGAAACGGAGACAGATGTATGTGATGCAGTCACCCCCGACCAACATATCGCTGTCATTCATAAAGGGTTTGCCACATTCATACGTATTTGTGAAGGGCAAGCTCGCCAACTATGAAGCAAGCAGTGAGAGTATTGCGCTGGGACAATTGTTAAGACGAGCTGAGGAGCACCTTGGAAAGGGAAGGGACCATGGCGCTTTAGCGGGATATGGACGACGAGAAATTCGTGGCGTTCCAAATGAGTCTGTCTTGTGAGGTGGACAGGGTCGAAGATCAAATAAGTAAGGTAGTTCATGATTAGGGAAAGCCAGTGATGCATTCCATGAAAAGGTGGAGATATACTGCGTCCGCTATGCGTCAAATGGTGCCCGAATCTGAGCCGCCAGTTAAAACTCCCCTCTTACACTTCTTTATTACACCGACCCGACCACATGCAGAGCGTTAACCAAAGCACACGTAAGTAAACCATGTCCACTTTTGTTTTTAATTACTGAAGAGGACGATGATAAAGACCGTTCAAACCGGCGGACCCGACAATTCTCATGGCTAAATTTAAGGTAGGCAACTGTACATAGGTTCCCGCAGCTTCAACGGCTCCTACTATTATCACCTGCTTTGCTCGGGATATTGATCTTTAAAGACTTCCATTAGAGGCCACTGCAGGCACGAAATTTTGCATCTCGAACTGGGCCACTTGGTTGCATATCGGAACTCGCGCGAGACTCCGGTCTGGATCCGAGACGAAACGCGTTGTTTCCCGAGGCTCTCCACAATCTCCATCTCACAAGGCGAAATCTCGAGCTCCGATCTTGGCCATCACAAAAATGCGGCGCTTCTTAGACAACGGCATCTTGGCCCTGCTAGCACTCAGATGATAGTCCACATGTATTTTGGTATAAGATGCGCTGAAATATTTGCTGTCTCCGTGCCATCCAACTTCGATAGTCTTTTCGTAACAACAATTTGGTTGCTCTTTTGGTTCATTTCCTGTCATTCGTTAATTTTTCATTTCAATCGCATATATATTTTGATCATAGACATCTATCATGCGTGTTTCCATCTCCAACACCCTTCTCTTCGGCGCTTTGCTCGCGGCGCCTCTGCAGGTCTTCGCTGCACCTTGTAAGTGTTATATCTGGCTTCCCAGATAATACATTACAAACCGTGCTGATGCGCTACAGGCCTCGAGGGAAAATGCTCACCCAACTCTCTCAGCCTCCGCATGGCTCTCATCGCACCCGCCTTCCACGACCCAGCTGTGCCCGTGGCGCAGGTCAAACCCGATCCCATGCTCTTGAACAGCGGCAGTGACCATGCCGGCAGCCCCGGCGACGCACTACGCCCCGGCGACAATGATGCTCCTGCCGTGCCGGTGCAGCGTCCTGGAGTTGGACAAGGAAAATAGAGCTCGAATATGCACGACTGCGCTTTATCTGTCCGATGTATGGAGCAGCCGGTGGAGAATATACAGGCATTGGGGGAGCAGGCCTATCAAAAGTTGAAGGCGAAAAAAATCAATACAGTGAACCAGCTGGTGAAGCAGACTGAAGCCATATTGCGAGCCTTGGTAGGTGACAAGCCGACCGAAAAAATCATGAAGTTCTTGGGCGACAGAGGCTTGAAGTTGAGGGTGAATACTGCGTGATTGTGTGGTTTATGACGGGTTTTGATGAGGGATGCTGGCGCCGAACTGGTGAAGTAGTTGATGTAGATGAAGGCGTAATAGGAAGTTTTGTGTTTCCATCTGCAATACTACCGTGCCATTCGAGGTCGATGACAGCGAACAAGAACCCCAAGACTAATGTGACAGTTAGGTTCACAGTGTCCTGCAAAGTCAGCGAGGATTGATATATAGTGGGAATCAGTACATAGGATACACTCTTGTGGTACGATGTATATGTACAGCGTCGGCCAGATTCCTCTACGGCAGCGCATTGGATTGTCACTTCCTTAAGCTTGTTTTCTCCTTAGGTAGCGCTTCCCTCGCGCTGTATATCTCATGTCTGCCCACCACGCCCGCATTGTTCTCCCGTTCTCCGCCGCGCCCTTTGTATCTCACTCGTCACCGGCGTCTCCTCCTCCTGCCTTCTCCCCTCGTCATCCCCATCCTTTTTGATCCCCAACACCAACCCGACCAAACCCCCTGGCTTCGGAACTGGACACTCCCTCTTGCTCCTCTCTGCCCTCAGCTCGTCGAGTTCTTTCTGCCTTCTCCTCTCCTCACTCATGACATCATTACACGTCTCCTCCCTCGGTAGCCTTTTCCTCCTTCGCCGCCTCGGCTCTCCTGACAGCGCATCTGGATCTGCAGAGTCGGCGAGTGTGCGTGGATCGACGGGACACGGCAAGAAATGTGGTGTTGCGACGACGAGGAAGGATACGGCAAGGGTAGTAGTGAAGAGCGATGTTGTCATGCGAGAGCGCGGGTGTAGGTGTGGTGGCATGTTGGCAGTTTGTCGTGGCTGGTGGTGGGTGGTACGAGGGTTTACGGGGCAGAGGAGAGAGGCATTGGTGGCTCTAGGTCGGGTCAATTGGCGGGCGAAGCTTCAAGAAGAAGCGAGGAGATCGCACTGAGCTGTTTGGCAAGGCCCAAGCAAGTGCAGAGATGCGGCGCGGCTTTGGCGATTGTTGTTTCTTTGGTGGTGCGGACCACCGCGAGCCAGACGGCAGCCGCGGTTCAGCCGAGAAAAAGAGGGCAGGTACGCTTAGTCATCCCATACCGCGTTCAACGGCGCGGCATGGCCTTCGAGATGCGCATACCATCTGCACGTCCGCTATTGCATGTCCCTAGACGCCTCGTCGAAGATATTCCATAAACACTCCAGGGTAGCTAACGGCTCTGTCGGCCTCAATTCCTCGCCCTTGACGATTCCTGCGCGTCTATCGCACCGTCTCTGTCTACGCCAACGCCAACGCCAACGCCACTCACCACCTAAGCACGCCGCAGAAGCTCCATCGCGAAACGTTTGTGCTTGAAAAGAAGCTCCAGGCCGTGTCTATCTGAAGCGATCTTTCTTGGTCAACAGCCCCTTGCGGGCTCCAAGTAGCACGCGATCATGAGCATCGGCGGCAGCGACCTCGATAAGTAAATCTCCCAGCCGCCGGCCCATGACGCAACAATGTCCTCTGACAGCTACCCAGAGCCATCACACAACTCCGCGCATGCCGTCCGATACCCGAAAACCAGGTCCGAGAGCTATGCTACAAGGCGCGGGAATTGCTAATAGAGGAGGGCAACGTGGTGGGGGTGGATGCGCCAGTGACAGTACGCCGTCTACAATACCAAAACCGGGCACCAGCTGATAGATTGCGCACAGATATGCGGTGACATCCACGGCCAATTCCACGACCTCATGGAGCTCTTCCGCGTCGGCGGCGACGTCCCAGACACAAATTACCTCTTCATGGGTCCGCTTCGGTCTTTCCCCAATGCACCCGGTCCTGGACTAACCTGCCCCAGGCGACTTTGTCGACCGCGGCTTCTACTCGCTCGAGTCCTTCCTCCTCCTCCTTTGCCTCAAAGTGCGCTACCCAGACCGCATAACCCTCATCCGGGGCAACCACGAATCGCGCCAAATCACCACCGTCTACGGCTTCTACGACGAATGCCTACGCAAGTACGGCTCCGCAAACGTCTGGCGCTACTGCTGCGAAGTCTTCGACTACCTCGCCCTCGCCGCCCTCGTCACCGGCGCCGCAACCTCCCTCGAACCGACCGACGGCCCCATCGCAGAGAACATCACCGCCGACATCCCAGACGCAGACTGCGACATCGAGGTCGAGACGCTGAATGCCAACGGCGAAATCATGTACCGCTACGCACGCGACTCATCCTCCCAGTCCTCCGCCGCCTCAATTGCAAACAGCATCCCCGGCTCCTCCTCCCCCGTCGCACCCACACCCTCGCGCGCAGGCGCCGCCGGCACGGGCGCCACCTCCAGCGCCAACGGCTCCTCGCGCAACGACACGGGCGCCATCCTCTGCGTGCACGGCGGCCTCTCCCCGCTCATCGACACAATCGACAAAATTCGCCTCATAGACCGCAAACAGGAAGTCCCCCACGAAGGCGCAATGTGCGACCTGCTGTGGTCCGACCCCGACGAAATCGACGGCTGGGGCCTGTCGCCCCGCGGCGCGGGCTTCCTCTTCGGCGCAGACATCGTCAAGATGTTTAATCACCGCAACGATCTCAGTCTCATCGCCCGCGCGCACCAGCTTGTTATGGAGGGTTTTAAGGAGATGTTCGATAGCACAATTGTCACGGTGTGGAGCGCGCCCAACTACTGCTATCGCTGTGGGAATGTGGCGGCAATTTTGGAATTGGGCGAAGATGGAAGTAATGCTGGTTTCGTGAGGCGGAGTAACGGGGAGAGAGGCGGTGGGGGTGGGGGCTGGATATTGGGGAGCAATACGGGGCCGAATGCGAGGGAGACTAATGGGGAGGATAGGAGACTAAGCAGTGTGCTCGGGGAGGCCATGCAGAGGAGAAGAGACGGGCCCGGGCGCAGGTATAGGGTGTTTGACGCGGCGCCGCAGGATTCGAGGGGCATGCCGGCTAAGAAGCCGGTGGCGGACTATTTTCTGTGAAGTGTCCAGCTGGGAAGAGGGCAGAACAGACCAAGGAGTGGGGGGAAATGGAATCGATCGGGGGATATGCAAGGTCACGGTTGAGAGGCACGTCCGTATTTAGGATCATGGGCGCCTGGGTATAGGATGGCCGGGAGTATGGTTTGGGATGCTTGATACCTCGAAGGAAATGTTAACTCAGGTCAGCGTGTCTAGACGAAATGGCGGATTCAAACCCCGGGCGTTTGCGGACTACTTGTTTGAGTGCCACCTTCGAGAACGGATCATGTCTTATGCATTGAAGCTCCGAACATACCTCTGCTAGCGTCAAGATGTATGTCTACATGCATACAGGGGCAAAGAAAAAGGACTCGTTTCTAGCCTTCATTCGTCGATACACTCATCTCTTACACAGCGAAATTGCCTCAGGTGATCTAACACAGCAAGCTGCTGTAAACCACCACTTTCTACCTTTGTCGGTCTATCCGCTTCGCCGCTAGACGTGAGCAGCATGCTTAGAAGTTCATCAAATCTGTCAAATGTCAGCACTCATCCACATCTGCAAGACAGGGCTAGGAAATCGGAAACCCGCCTCTCCCAAAAAGCGCCCTCTTACTCCAATCCATCGCCAAAAGACACCTCGTCCGGAAACTCACACTCTGCGCAAAATACACACTCCGCCACAAATACACCGCCAACAACCCGCCACTCACTCCCCATCCGTTCCAGTCGAAAATCGCCGCATTGCCCACGTACGCCAGGCTCCCCAGGTGCCGGTACTCAAACGCCTTGTATACCGCATCATCGATATCCCCGTAGTCGACTTCATTCAGTGTCATACCCGGCGCCGTTTGAGCAATCTTGTTGAACTTGCGGCCGAGGTACTGACCTTGTTGGTGCGCGCGTTGCGCGGTGGCGGGCAGGGATGTGAGTTTGGAGTCGATTTGCATGAGGAGTTCGCGGAGTTCGCCAAAGTCGAGAGTGCCTGATTTATCGGTATCGTATTGCTGGAAGAGGCGGTCTAGACGGCGCAGGTGCGCGGAGGCTTGTGGGAAGCGCTGTTTTACGCGTTTGGCGACGCCGCGCCAGTCAGCGTAGCTGATATGTAGATTCTCCGGATCCTTGCCCTTTTCCCAGGCGATGGTGCGCAGAAACGAGACGATGTGGTCGGAGACGTTGTTTTGCACCGTGGAGCAGTCGCCGATGGCGTATACGTCACCGAGGGGTGCGCCGTTCAGGCGGAGATGCGTGTCGGTTTCAAGGCAGTGCTTGTTGTTCTGGTTTTCGAGTTTGGCGGCAAGCCGCTTGCAGAAGTCGGTTTGGGAGACGCCAGTCGACCAGAGACAGAAGCCCATTGGGATTTCCTTTGTGACGATTTTGCCGGACTCGTCGCGTTGAGAGAAGGTTATGCGGTCGGACATTACTTCTTTGACGCGGGCGTTGGTTTGGACATCGACTTGGTCGTGCGCGAAGCGCTTTTCGGCGTACTCGGATAGGGCTTCGTCGTAGGTGTTTAGGATGTGACCGCGAGACTGGATGACGTGGACGGAGATTTCGTTGCGCAGGATACGTGGGAAGAATTTGCAGAGATCCTCGTTGAGCATGTCGAAGAGTTCGGCGGCAAATTCGACACCCGTAGGTCCACCGCCGCAGACCACGAAGGAGAGGAGACGCCGGCGCTCTTCGTCGGTGGTTGTCGGGAGACATGCGTTTTCAAGGTTGCGGACGACAGAGTTGCGGATCATACGGGCGTCGGCGATGTCTTTGAGGAAGTGGCAGTGTTCGAGGCCCCTTACACCATGAGGGTTGGTGACGGAGCCTACGCCAATAACGAGCTTATCGTAAGGGATGTAGAAGCGCTGTTTCTCTCCGTTCGGTCCGTCGGCTACTACTTCGACCAGCTTCTCGGAGAAGTCGACGTCCTCGGCCATAGCCTTCAGAAAATGACCATGGACTCTCTTGACGATCCTTCGCACAGGCTCGACCAGCGACCGCAGCTCCAGCGTTCCCACCGTGGCCGAGGGCAGCATAGGCGTGAAGAGGAAGTGATTCGACGGCGACACAACCGTAACATGGTAATCTCCCGGGGTCAGCTGCTTCAGCAGGGCCACGCTCCCCCATCCCGTGCCCAGTATAACCAGCTTCGGCTTGTGCTTTATCCTCCGCATCTCGTCGCAATCATCGTCATCCACGAAGTAATCCGCAATGGGCAGATTTTTTGGCCCTCCTCTTCTCGGATTCAGCGCCAACTCAGAAACAGGGATATCATATGTCGTTGGATCCTCTCGATATGTGGTGTAATCGTAGATGAAGAAGGCGACGACGGCGGTGCCGCTCATAGCGACGAAGAGGCCGAGCAGCGTGGCTGTTCTATAGCAGAAGCGCATGAACCGCGACTTGGGCGCTGGAAGCGGCTTTGTTGAAACGCGCCTAAGGAGTGGCGATCTGCCTTCTCTTAGAAGTGAAGCCTGGAGGTTCTTGCATGCTGCCAGCTGAGGGCGCTTCCTGAAGGTCGAGGGGCCGCCATTGCTGAAGGAGGCGTGTATCTGGGCATTCACAGCTCGTGGAAGCATGATGTAGCTGCGAGGAACTTGAGGCGATATTCGCGATGCCCGCAAGAGCAGTCCGCTCTGTCGCGAGAGCATGATGCGGTGCGGCAGCGAGCGGATCGACCGCTGTGGGGATACCGATAGGAGCTCGCCGGCGGAGGGGCGTTGGGTGGATGGAGAGTCAACGCCAGGTCAATTGCACGGCTTTTCACCTCTTCAATCGCAGGATATTATTTAGGGTGAAAATAACGAATGTCCGAGGGATGCGGTAGGAATAAAGAAGGAGGTGCTGCACGGAAGGTATCGACCCATTGAACTGGGAGTGACGTCGCTTGGCCCGTGTCTGCCACCGATCAAAAGCTTGACGCCTGCCGATCGCCACCAACGGCCGGGGAGCTTTGGACCATGTTAGCTTGCTTACACTACATCCGCATAATCCCAAATGGATTATTGATCGTGTCAGGACTGCTAGAAAGAGATCCTGACTCCTCGTGGGTTACAAAATTTGCAGCTCACCGGCCGGGTGGCAAGCTTCACACGTCTTCACTCAGAGATGCGCGAACGACCGCGCACTCACATGAAGATGTCAAAGGTCCCCTATTTATGTCTAATACACTCCACCTCTATGCCCTCATACACAAATATACAAGCTCCCTAGCACGACCATACCCCCACCATCCCGTTCTTCCTTCCCTCAACCATATACCCGTCCTTAATCCGCACATGCTCGATGACACTCAAACCCGTCGCATCCTCATCCGCGCCCACCCCAGGTCCACAGTTCCAGTGCCTTCCATCCGTCTTATCGTACACCTTGACCACATCCTCGCCAGCAGCGGTGACAATGCGGCGCGCGTCGAACATCATGCTCGAGATCGGGTTGTCGTAGGCGTAGGCGTCGTAGATTGAGCCCGTTCGGAGGTCCCAGATCTACGAAATCATCAGTAAGGTGGAGATGGGATGGGGTGGTGGGAGTGGCTTACCCGAATACTTCTGTCCATACTCCCGGTAACAATATGGACATCGTCAAACTGCAGCGCAGTGACAGGACCCGTATGCCCGACTAGACTCCGATGCACCTGTCCGCTTCGCAAGTCCCACAGGCGGACCATACCATCAGCTGTGCCACACGCCAACGCAGCATCGAAGACCTGGATTGCGCCAACAAAATCTGCACTGACGTCCGTTGCGCGGCCGGTTTGCCGCCACTGTCCGCTCGACGCTGTTGTGGCACTTGCTTGCGCTGCTGCCCATAGCACGTCTAGCGTCTGCACGCATCGTCCCTTGACCAAGTCCCATTGTCGGAGCGTCTTATCGGCAGATCCAGACACCAGAGTGTCGCCGCGGAAGTGCAAAGCGGTGACTTCGTCCACGTGGGATTCTAACGTAAATAAAGGGCAGTCTTGCATGATTGTGGGTGGTGGCGGTGGTGGCGCGTCTTCGGAGTTCTCGAAGGTTAGGCCATCGTCTTCCTCTTCGCCATCTTTGCCAGTTGGGTTGTCCATGGGCGCATACTCGGCTTTGCTGAGATCCCATAGGCGGATGGAGGCATCCATGGATCCAGTTGCTACGATGTTGTCTTCCACTTGCAAACAGCGCACGGATGAGAGATGGCCCTCGAGCATCCCTATACAGCGTCCAGCATTCAGATCCCATACTCTCACTGTGTCATCAAGGGCAGCTGTGACCAGTGTCCCCCAAGGAGCGTCAAAATCCAAAGCCGTGATTGTGTCCTCGTGAGCGGGTAGCTGTCTGATCTTCGACCCTGGTTCCAGAGATTCGTGCAGGATGGGCATGGTTCGCCTCGTGTTCCTTCTATTGTTTGTCTTTGGTGAGTGTGTAGGTAGCTTCTGGTATATCGATTCAGACATGAAGTCTTTCTCGTCCTCGTGGCTCGCCGTCGTAATTGTACTCGGTGACTTAGGGGCCAGCGCCGCAGCGTCGTCCAGCTCTTCCTGCAGATCCTCGATTTTGGTGTCCACCTCCGACATCTCATGCTCGAGTTCCGCCTCTTCCATCTCCAGATTCGCTAGTCTCTCCAAAACGATTCTCCGCATGGTGTTTAGGTTTGCGATCTTGTTGTCGATTTCATGAATCTCTGTCGCGGCCATGTGCTTCCTCACGCTCATCATCTCCAAGCGGTGGTCCATGCTATGCTTCTGGTTCTTCAGCTTGGCCATCGATGGAGGCACATTTGAGTCATCCCCTTCGACTTCGGTCCCTATTAGCCTTTGTCCGCGTGCGTTGTGTCTTCCGTGTTTTCTATGTATGCTTGGGTCCTCCGGTAGTGATGCCTGGAATCCTTGAAACAGCGAGTACTCATTGTTGTCCTCTGGGATATTCGCCAGCAATTCATCAGGCAGGTACGACAGCGCCCGTTGCTGAATTTCGGGTACGGATATTCGTGAGCGCACAATCTCACGCGGCGTGGTCTGGGCAAACGAAAAGACGGAGCGCTGGAGCATGGGTCGTCGAAGCTCCCGATGGAGCTCCCCCAATGCGTTTTGGTAGTGTTGGGTGACGCCCTCGGTACCGATGAGGTGTCCTGCCGTCGCAGTTACCTTTCTGCCAAAGGCCTGTAGGTTGCGCGTCTGGTCCGAATTAGCGTCCATGGGTGGGAAGAGGGTTGGTGAATGATTGTTACATCGGGCAGACTGTGCATGAGGCTTGCGTCCCCCAGGTCGTCGCCGTCACGCGCGGTCACCGGCCGCGGGCTCGTGGACCTGCCCCGTGAAGGCGAGCCATTGCGCGAGGGCGAGGCCATGCGAGCCGAGGAAGGGGCGACTGCGAGCTAGGTGAAGGAGGTCCTGCGAAAGCGTCTTATGTCATTCTTGTTGTTCGCACGCAAATATGCAAACAATGATTTTGAGGCGCGTTGTAACTCGAGCCGTGTAAAGTCAAGATTCGCTCGGCAATTCCTGCTGTTTGGCCGATGACGTCCAGCTCGGACCTTGCAGCAAGCTCGCAGCCGAACATCGGGCTGACTGGTCGCGGGCAAACGAGACAATGTTCCTCGAAGAGTCCATACCATGGAGCACCCCCCACCTCTGTACCACTCGCGTCTCTACTCTAGGAGCCTCACCGCACCATGGACGCTGCAATTGACCTCTCGGACGCGTCCAAAGCGCTGGATCTTGCCAACATCCGCTTCCAGTTAATGTATGCTTCCAGCAGCACTGCCTACGCCCCAGCCATGTTTCGGCCATAGCTAACAAACATGGAGTCGACTGGAAGACACAATAACCTACAGCCTGATTGAGCGCGTCCAATTCCCTCTCAATCGCACCGTCTACAACCCCGGCGGCGTCCACATCCCCAACAGCTCCCTCAGCCTCTTCGACTGGATCCTCCGCGAGCAAGAGCGCCTGCACTCGCTCGTCCGCCGCTACCAGTCCCCCGACGAATACCCCTTCTTCCCCGACGCCCTCCAAGAGCCCATCCTCAAGCCGCTCTCCTACCCGCAGATCCTCCACCCCAACGACGTAAACGTCAACGCGAAGCTCAAGCAGTGCTACGTCGAGCACATACTCCCAGCCACATGTCTACAGACGGGGCACGGCGATAGAGGAGAGCGACAAGAGAACTATGGGTCGGCGGCAACGTGCGATGTTACGTGTCTGCAGGCGCTGTCGAGAAGAATTCACTTTGGGAAGTTTGTGGCTGAGGCCAAGTTCTTGAAGGAGACGGAGAGGTTTGTCGAGTTGATCAAAGCGGAAGATCGGAAGGGCATTGATGAGGCAATTACGGATGCAAAGGTCGAGCAGAAGGTGCTGGAGAGATTGAGGCTGAAAGCGAAGACGTATGGGACGGATCCGGAGAACGGGGCTGTGGCACCCAGTAAGGTCAATGCGGATGCGGTTATGGCTATCTACAAGGTACACTATTCCAGACCTTGAAGATTGTCCACACGCTGATTGTTTACAGGATTGGGTGATCCCGTTGACGAAAGAAGTCGAGGTGGAGTATCTCATGCAGCGCCTCAAGGGCACGGAATGGGAGTGATACTGGGACGAATAAAAATGCAGGGCGAAGGCCTCCTGACTGTGTGGAATCCCGTAGAATATTGAGGTCAAGGAACTTGGCTTTCCGGCTTTGGAGTACCGGAATATGCTCAGGAAGGCAGCGTACCTCGAGACCGATGGGGCGCAACTGTGATTGATTACAGTCTGCAAGCCCCTCAGAGCAGATGGAACTACGAATGATAGCTTTCGCATCATAGAATTTGTGACCTATGCCCTATCCTGCATATACAACAGAGTCCTCGAACAGACGTGTTCAGGGCACGAACCATCATTATCGGAATGATCGGAACCACACCCCTAACCAAAATAAAATCCATAACACAGCTCCCAACACCTCGCGCTTCGGCAATTAAATCAAGCCACTTATCCCGTCACTCAAACCAACCAACCCCATCCCTGAAACACACCCAAGTTTGACCCTTCGGTGCCCGCGCACATCTGAAACCCCCTGCCACGTGATGCCAACCTGTCCTATAACACTCGGCGCCTAACCCCGTCCCCATCACATCTGAACACCAAGACATCACGATAATTTTGTATACTGAAGATGGAGGCGATAAAAGACCTCGCGACGAATCCGGACCATCTGCGATGGATGTACCCGCTGCTCATCGTCGCTGATGCGGCCATCTGTGGGGTGGTGATTGAGAAGGTGCCTTGTATGTAGCCTTGCGCGTCCCACCCATCAATTCCCGTCTGTTCTCTTATCATATGCGTTTCCGGCATGTCCCATTCTCTGTTACAATGTTCCCTTCTTTGTCCACCCAATATAATTTTAGATAGGCGCAATTGCTGACGACTGACGGCCAACAGATACAGAGATTGACTGGACGACGTATATGCAGCACATTGCCATCTACAACAAAGGCGAGCGTGACTACAAGAACATCACCGGCTCTACTGGACCTCTCGTCTATCCTGGCGCACATGTGCTAATCTACCGGATTCTGCATTGGATTACGGATGAGGGGAAGAATATTCAATTGGCGCAGTATTTGTTCGGGCTAGTGTACTTGGGCACGCTGGCGATAGTGCTGCAGTGTTATCGGAAGGCTAAGGTATGCCTCTTTTGGATTGAACAGTGGAGGTGAGATGGAGGCCATGTGACATCTTCATCGTAGGAGTTATATCCATGGACAATTCCGTCGGGACGTGAGGGTGGGGATGCACCGTTACAGAGCAGGACAGCTAACGCTTCTTCAGGTACCTCCATACGTTTTTCCATTACTCATTCTCTCCAAGCGGCTACACAGCATCTTCATGCTGCGCTGCTTCAACGACTGCTTCGCCGTGCTGGGCCTCTGGGCCGCCATCTACGCCTACCAAACCGACTACTGGCACTGGGGCTCATTCTTCTACACAACTGGTCTCAACGTCAAAATGAGTCTGTTGCTGCCACTACCAGCGATGGGCACGATCATGCTGCAAGCGCTGGGGAGTACAGAGGCGATTACCCAGGCAATGATTATTGTGCAGGTTTCTGTATGTGGAACTCTCGTAGAGGGTACGGATATTTGGGCTGACGAAGAAAGGTCGCATACGGCTACCCCTTCCGCAAACGCGCCCCCTCCTACTTCGCCCGTGCCTTCGAGCTGACCCGACAATTCCTCTACAAGTGGACCGTAAATTGGCGCTTCGTCCCGGAATCCGTATTCCTGTCCCTTCCCTTTGCTCTCACCCTGCTAGCCATTCACGTCGGCCTGCTCTACCTCTTCTTCCGCACGCGCTGGATCAAGCCCTCCCAACGCAAACCTCGCGAGTTCTTCAAGATGATCACAGACGAACCGCGCGATCAGCAGAGGATCGCGAGACGAATCACGCCCGATTTTATTATGACGACGATGCTGAGCGCGACCATGATCGGGTTACTGTGTGCGCGGAGTTTGCACTATCAGTTTTATGCGTATGTAGCGTGGAGTACGCCGTTTTTGCTGTGGAAGGCAGGGTGGAATCCGGTGCTTATGTATGCGCTTTGGGGCGCGCAGGAGTGGGCGTGGAATGTGTATCCGAGTACGCCGGTTTCATCAGGGGTTGTGGTGGGATCGCTGGCGGTCACGGTGCTAGGCGCGTGGTGGGGGACGAGAAAGGAGTACGAGGGTGTGGAGCTAGAGGGGAAACTTGAGGGCGTGGACGAGCATCCGCATATCGAATAAAGCGGTGGCTGTCGGGGCAGCTCACTCTTCGTCTGAGTCTGTGGGTGGCAGTTTGCCGACATTGGATTCGTCTTCGCTGTCTTGGTCCCAGGATGACCTTTTTGCGAATTCGGGAGGCCTATGGGGTTTGTATTAACATGTGTATGTCCTGTGCCCAAAAGTATATATAGATACCACTATTCCTTTCTCACACTCTAAGGGAATGGGTACGTACCAATATTCCATACCCCTCCAAGCCTTCTCATCCCCCACTACATTTACGATCTCTCCGTCCAGTTTGTTCTCCCTGTCCGCCAACGCCTCCGTATCAAAGACCACATAACTCCCACGCTTTATCCATATCGTATTGCGGAACTTGGCGGGAAGCTCGATGAGGATCTCGGAGCCAGAGGGCAGCGTTGCGCTAAACTGGTTGTTTCCGGCGGCTTTGATGACGCGGGCGATGCGGTGCGTTGGTGGGAGCGTTGAGGGCGGCGAGAGGGTGTCGAAGATGGCGGACTGCAGTTGCCGCTTTGGTCGAGGCATATTTTAGTGCGTGCTGTACGTAGAAATACACGAGACCGCGAGGAAATACACAGCAGAGTTGGTGAGTTCGGATTTTGGGATTTTGAGATTTTGGGACAACCTGGATCGGAGCGGCAGGATTAGCCGGCTGCGGGGTCGGCAACAATTGCTCGGAACACAGCTGGCTCCGACCTTTCACTTTCACCTTTACTTTCTCTCAGCCAGGTAAATGAAAAGAACCAAGCCCCCACTCACGATGCCTTCTCTTCCGCAAATCACCTCAACGGATTGTCGGAGGCTCGCTGCCCCAGCGATCGTTCGGCACGCCACACCTTCCACCTGCTCACGCCCGATACCTCGAAGCCATTACCATGGCTAGCGGTGAACTGTACCGCAAGTACAAACGGGATACCAGCCAGCTTGTGCACTGGGTCATCAACACTTCCAATGCCATCGTTCGATCAACAGCAGCGAATGCCGATGACTGCGTGGAGATCCCGATCAACACAACTGGCCGCTGTACAGTGTCCCAGATCGCAAGCATGTCGAGACTGATAGCGAAATACGTTAGCCCCGTTCCCTCTGCTATTCTCGCCCCGTTTCGGAGTGTCATAAGTGCGAGGTCGAAAATTTACGCCGATTTCCAAGAGTTGGTGCGCCAAAGGCCAGATCCTGAGATTGAGAAGAGCAATGCCACGCACAAACACTTCATTGACGCTCTTACACAAGCTTTGAATTCTTTTGCCGGAACAGCATATGGCTCAAGTCAGGGCGTGAAAGGCGAGGATCAGGAATTGGCCCAAGACAGGGACAGTCGAATTTTCCAGAACCAATTCTCACTGCTGAGTCTTGAGAGCGATCAGAGCGACAATGGAGAAGACATCCTCTCCGATGGTGATGTCTCGGAAGCTCAAAAAAGCTTGCCCAAGAAGAAAGCTTCCACCAAAGGAGAGAAGGGCAGACGAGGCAAGAAGTCCCGGAAGAAAACGACCTCTCGAGACCATCAGCGATCCCCACCAGCAGACATCCCCGATGGAAAGCTACCGCATTATCGACGAGACTGGTCAGGATTCGGAATATCTATTGGCCGTGTATGCAGTCACCCAAGAGTGGTCAGAAATGCGCTGCTTCGCTCAAGACTTGTGGCGTGAAGTTGCATACCATAATCTTAACGGAGCTATTGCAGCCTCACTGACTAATTCTGCGGTCGCCATGGTCAAGCGAACATGTCTTGCTGTGTTTGTGGATTTCCCTGGCTATGAGGCGTACGAAACTATTGTTAAAACACTCGGTTGCGGTGATCTCGACAAGGTGCAGGGAGGTCCGGTGCTCCTGGTAGCTCAGTCCACTGTTCAGAGCCCTGCTTTCCCTATGGCTCACGTTGAGGGATTCGACTTCCAGGAGATGTTCTTGGTCAATGCTTATAAAGAACTACTCGACTTCGTCGTCGACTATCGAAAGAACCGGAGTGGAAAACCTACAAAAGCAATGCAAGCGCAGATTGGAGATTGGGATCCGGAGTTTGATCTGACTCGTGCTACCTAGGAGGAACGGCTTCGCTGGCGTCGTTTGTATACGATCAATTGGCTGTACGACTTGGTCAACGTGTTCGCGTCGCCCGTTGTGGAGCACAACAAAACAAAAGGCGCGAAGCATGCCTACGAGGACGTTGACTGGTCTCCAGCAGGTCCCTAGCATGAACACACGAGGCTTTTTGGCCCTCGAGAATTCGCTAGAGCAATCACTTCGCTCGCCATGTCGAGATCCACCACCAACGTTCGCCAAAAGATCCTTCCCCATCATGTATTCCAGCTTCAGTGCCTCGTGGATTCATGGACTGCGTCACATGGTTGGATGTTGAGCCCACTACGTGGTCATGTATTGGGTCCTCCGGCTCTCAATTTCCATCCACGGCGAGATGTGGATCTCTTCCTCCGTCGCGAGAAAGAGGAGCCGGGCAAAGGCATGCTCCGAGCCATCCGTCTACTTATTGGGTATCTTAAAAGAGACAGTATGGGGAGTGATAGTCGTCACGAGGGCATCATCAAGGTCCTCGGGTGCGTGCATCGTGAATTTGACAATTGGCTGGGCGAGTCGAAGTATTACAAAGATGGACTCACCAAGACGTCACCATCGCGCTTTGCAAGGACCGGCCCCAACGGCCTCTGGGATTATTCTCCTTATCTATGCGCAGCTGGCATGGTTGAAGGCCTCATTCTTTCGCAGCGCGTAGGCATGTTGCTCTGGGAAACACTTCCTGAGCCAACGATTGCGATGCATCTCCACAACTTCCTCGTGAAGAAAGGCTATCTCCAAAAAGGCTATCTCCAAAAAGGCTATCTCCAAGATTCAGATTATCTATACGAAACGATACAAGGGTTGTATGGTCAGTCATTCTTCCCCGACGGAGTCCCGGACTCGCATTTTCACAAGTCACTGCTCAAACAGCTGCAAAAACATGGCGGCGACAATGCTTTCTTACACCAGCGATTGACAAAAGCGCGCGATAAGAGAAAGGACATCCACCAACTTCTCGACGTCAAAGAGAACTTGTTCTTCAACACGAAGTCGGAGCTCTTGAAGTACTATGACGCGGGCTGGTTGCATGAGCGAATTCCCGATAGCGAGATCAGGATGGGATGCGAATCGTTCAGTCTTTTTATCCTGCGCCTCAACGATACCATAGTGGAGACAAATCCGCGCAACGGAAACAACAGCTCGCCCAGACCGAACTCGTCAAGCGAGCCAAAGCCGAAGGATTCAATGATGCTTTCCTCTTAAAGATGGCATCCCTGCTCAATGCCAAGGATGACACAGAATCAATAGAAGAGCTAAGGCGTAGCAGCAAGGTATTCCAGAATTACAAAGGGCCAGCACACGTAGACCCTTACGACCTCAAGGAGACGAGAACGCGGACGAAGGTATTTGGCTGTGGTATCCTTCGATTCATCCGCTACGACATTTTCGCCAATGTTTGTGGCAGATATCCTTAATCCAGTGTCAACTACGTGCTTCTCACTGCAGTGTTCATGCAGCTCTTCGAAAAGATCGAGAAGAAGTTGCGAGCGGCTCGAAATCCGATTCACATTCGAAGTCGCAGGGAGTTCTTCTTGGCCCTGATGATGACGGATAATGAGGAAGTAAAGAAGCTGGTTGCCGAAGTGTTCGAGGGGTATGTACAGGATATTCGTTCTTGTATCTTCTGGGAGGACCTGCAGTTCGAGGAGTCTGGTAGAGCTAAGACGCATCGCGATGATCCGGCTTTCGATTCTTGCTGTCATGTAGTATCTGAGACTCGAGCCTTCGCACCTCAGGATAGGCGCACTACCATATAATCTGAGGTAGGTATCTTGTAGACCAGAGGAGGCTGGTGTTGGTCCCTACCTTTACGATGTGAGAACTCGATTAGTTCCCCCAAATACCAAGCTCAGGCATGTGTTCATCCTAAACTTGTTTTATACAGTGCACAAATCAGCCATTCAACTACCTTTGCCTCTATCGATTGACAACTACGCATATCAAGAATAATAGAGGCGACAAGTGCTGTCCATCAGCAGCGACCGAGGCAGCCATTTGGGTGGCATGACCGTGAACGTGAACGGAAACGACCCGAGCTTCGGAGCATTGTGTGGTGCTTGGCTTTTTCCAGAGCTGCTCTGAAAGTCTTGGATCTTTCTTTGCCCTTTCCCTAGAGCAAAAGTCTCCCACAAAAAAACATAAAGGCAGCTTCTCCCCTCGACCACGTCTCACCCGTTTTCGCGCCCCTTCGCACCCACAAAACCTTCTACCAAATCTTATCTCGCTTACGCTTACCGCATCCGTCTCACCGACTCTCCAGCCTCGTCGTTGCCCTTTTCGCCAAGCCTGCAACAATAGCCAACCATGTGCGACTACATCCACCCCGATATGCAGCTCGACAATTTGCATGAGGAAGAGCTAGGAATTGCTGGTCCGGCCACCATGTATGACGAGGTCATGCAGGAGGACTGGATGGATAAGTTCATTAATTGGGAGGGCAATCAAGATGATGGTCAGGGCGCTGCAGCGTTGCCTGACGATAGGTGAGTTAAAAAAAAAAGACAAGCGCTAACAAAAGGGCAAGTCGTGTAAACTCGCTGCCGTTGAACGTCTCTCAACCTCAGGCGTCAGCCGGGGCCATGGACACCTTTGTGGCTCTTGCAGCTCAATCTCAACTCGAATGCTCTCCATCCAATAATAGTATCGCCGATGAGTCCGTTCCCGACACCCTGGCGCGGCAACAGTCATTGGTCGCTCTGACCAAGCAGACATTCGCCTGCGATTTCCGAGGCTGCAATTCGAAGACATTCGGACGTAAGGCTGAGCTAGATCGTCACATGCAGAAACACATTAGCAAAGCTCAATTTTCTTGTCCCGCTGTGGGATGCGATCGTACTGGGAAAAAAGGGTTTCTGCGGACAGACAAGCTCAAAGACCATCTGCTTCAGGGTCATGGCGGCGATTCGGACCTTGCATGTCCCAAAGCCACATGCGGATCGACTCTATCGCGAGATCTCATGAGTGTACACTGCGTTAGCCACTTCCAGGACGATGTGCTGGGAGTTCTCTCGAGTCTGAAGTATGTCCGGCGCTGCCCCATTCCAAAATGTGGATTTCGTGTCAACGTTGGCCGGGTCTGGACCAGGAAGGCTCAAACTTTAGATGATCTCCTGCATCATCTCATTGAAGCGCACAAAAAAGAAGGCAGGAGGATGCTCGCAGCTCGAATTCTCGATCGAGGCTATGACCCCATGACTGGCGACGTTGTCTGTCCGGTCTGTGTGGGATCACAGCCACACTTTCGAGCGCACATTGACTTCTACCGGCACTTCATCAAGACTCATCTAGGTCTTGCCGAGGTGGACCCTCGGATTGACACTCATTCTGGATTTTGTGAGCGGTTCTTCCATCCCGCCGACGTTTACTCACGAGACCTTAACAAATACCAAGCGCCCTTTGCCATCGATGATGAGACTCGTCAACACCGTCGCACGATTCTCAGCCTCTGGCCCGACTTCGCCAACTTCAAAAAGATATGGACCGACATCGAGCAATGCCCGCAAGTCCAAGGTGCTTGATTGTTTATGCTTCGATGTATTCCCTTATTAAATTGCAGCTCCAGATGCACGATGTGTTTTCCATGTCTCATTTGTCGCGGATATTGGACGTTTAGGTATTTAGATAGAAAGAATCCAACTTCGTACGTTCCTTACTTTGACTACCACCTCTCCTGTATCGTCATTGACAATTAACTTGACAACGATCGAGATTGGCTGGGGCAAGCAAAGTTAGTAGTCTCGGCCATGGTACCTACAGAAGTGCGAGTGGTCATTGTTTTGGCGATGCGCATACATATATCAGTTGCGCATCCCGAATGTAGCACTGAACAAGTCTGTGTCGGCATGCAGCTCGCAATCCCCAGTAAAACGGACCCAAAGACCTGCATTTGATCTCTTACCGAATAGATTATGAATAGCAATATTCCACGGCCCCGCTCACCTTACATATTGATATCTGCTATAGCGGGGCGGTACGCGGCATAAGTCCATTGTCCAATGGCGAAGCTTGTCTCGCCCACGCCCCAGGCTGTGTCTACGCGACCACGCGATCTTTTGCACAGCCACAAGTAGGTAGGAGCAAGGCTTAAGCTCATACAAAAGGCTACTTTGACATGTCTGCGATTCTAAATCCGAAGACATTGTATACCAGCAATTTGAAAGTAATGCAGTCATGTATCGCGACAGCTCAGGAAACAAAAAGTTCAGCTTCTCCCGGCTCAGTATGCAGCCCCAAGTGATTTTCGTCAAAGATGTTGGGTTCTGGTCAGAATGGCTATGAATTCACATCTATTTCAGACGTCCTTCTGAAGACAAGGAGTCCCGCTGACTCTACAACCAGTGAACAACGCCGTGCCCAACCTTGCAGTAGCACCACGCACTGCCGACCTAGATATTTCCGAGCAAGATGCATTATTCGAGTTCCAGCTAGGCGAACCCAACCCCCTAAAGCTCTGCGACCTAGCCTTTTTCGCAGGCGGTATCACATTATCCAAACCCGTGTCCCAGTCCATCCACAAAGCCCTCTTGAAAAACGGCATTTTGTCCCCAGACTCTGCGCAAGTCGACACCAGCAAGATCGGCAAGAACTTCACCCACCAACTAAGCATCATTTCAGCGCATGCACAGAAGAAGCTGATCAACCTCTTGTTCTTTTGGGAGGAAGAAATTCAGAGGTGGAAGGTGTTGATTGGTGAACAGGAGGAGTTGAGGACGGTCATTGAGGCGGAGAGGGAGTTGGGTGGGAATGTGGGGACGTATGAGAAGAGGGTTAAGGAGATCGAGGGGTTGTTAAGGTTGAAGCCTAGTATGCGAGGGGAGGAGGCCAGGGATAAGGAGGAGCTGCCTGGGTATCAGACGACACCTGGGAGTAAGTCGTGAGAGGTATGGGGGACGGGCGTGGGAAGAATGCTCGCTCGTTTGGACGTGGCATTATAGATTCGCTTCGGGGACATATCAGGCAGGAGGGGATGAGCATGTAATGATTATCTTCTCTTCCCCATTATAGCTCTCGCTTGTAGGCGTCTTGTCCTCTATCACCTTCTGGGCAATAGTGCAGATTCTCTTCCTCCTTCGAATTGTAAAAACTACATTGAAGTACACCGCATCGGCTGTATCAAATTAAAGTTCAGTCTGAGAGTACCTCGGTGTGCTCTCGAGATAGCGTAAGTGTGAACAATGGTAGATATAGAGGTAGGTGGTATATGCATGCGGATACTCGAATCGAGGCGTTCATACGCGTCAAGAAACTGTTCGTGGTAGCGATTTCAATGGCGTCAGATCGCTGTATGACGTGGTTCTTCCCGTTAACATTCACCACGCATATGGTGATCCTCAGGATGGTTGTAAAGCCTGGGTGAAAGAGGAAGCGGAGATTTTGGCCGTCTTGAATCGAGTAACTTTCGCCGACACTTGGTTCCGATGTCAACCTTTAAAGTATAGCCTCCGCAACGATCGACAGATATGGATAAGGAACCCGAGCGCATGCGGATCCGTTGCTTATTCGACTTTAGCGCCCTCCCTCTCCATTTCCCCCAGGAACCACTTTCGCACCTAGCACCACGCTCAAGTCGCTCACGCATCTTCGCCGTGCCCTGAAGATTCCGATCAAAGACATGTGAATAGACCCCAGTCACGATGGAGATTCGCGGACGGCTAGGATTGGGAACGTAGCAGGCTGTATGCACGATTATGGAGCGGGAATCTTTCCCCGCAGCCATTATTCAGCAATGACACCCACGATGATCGCTCTTTACTGTCGGGAGTGTGACTTCATCCTTAGAGCGTGGACATATAAGTAATCTGATTTCGCACTCTTTGTTCCTTTGCTTTGCCTTCAGCTATCGAAACCTCGTTCATTACCGCGTCTATTTTGAATTGACAAGTCTTTTCAATATGACGTCCGCGGGCCTCCATGGCTTCTTCGACATCCAATCGTCCTCCTCTGTCGCAAGCCCTCCAGCTACTCTACAGAAGAGCGACAAGTACACACGACAGACACCATCGAACATTGAACTCGATAACCTCACATTTGGGGATCGCTACAATGGTCCTGTCTCCGGTCCCGACACACCCAAAGATGCGACTGGAGTACATTCACCCAAGACGCCTAATGAGCTGGAAATGAGCAGACCTCCTTCTCGGATTGGCAATGAAGCTACTGGGCTAGTGCAGAGCTGGAACAATCCTCCTATGAATAGGTGGAGGATCTTGGCTTGCTGCCTTACCTACCTGGCGAATGGGATCAACGACTCAGGTAGGTCTACACTCATCACCCTAGTTGATGCAAGCATGAATACAGACTGACAAGAGTACAGTCGTCGGTGCCCTGATTCCATACATGGAGACGCACTACCGTATCGGCTACGCAATCATGTCCATGGTCTTCGTCGGCAACGCCGCGGGTTTCGTCACTGCCGCTTTCTGCACCGAAACTATCCTTGGCCGCTTAGGTAGAGCGAAGACGCTCATGCTCTCCGAGCTCATCCTGATTTTGGCGTACATCATGCTTGTCACTACCCCTCCGTATCCAGTCGTTGTCGTTGCGTAAGCTTCGCCCACCGCCCACTCAGCGTACAATGGCTGACATCTACCCAGCTTCTTCATCATCGGCTACGGCATTGCAATCAATCTCGCCCTCAACAATGTCTTCTGTGCTAATCTGCACCCACCCAGCGCCGTCCTCGGTGCAGCACACGGCAGCTATGGTATGGGTGGTGTAATTGCACCCATCATCGGTACCGCCATGGTCTCGAAGGGTATCTTGTGGTCGCGTTTCTACTTCCTCACCCTTGGCCTCCGAATCATCTGCCTTCCATTTTCAGCATGGTCTTTTTGGTCCTACCAGGAAGAAAACTCCCCCCAAGCACTCATCAGCTCTCTGGAGCGCACCGCTACTCAGCAAGCAGCAGCGGAGGGGAGGGATTCGGGCCTGCAAAACCTAAAGATGGCGCTCAAGAACCGCGTTACCATCTTCGGGGCTTTATTCATCTTTGCATATCAAGGTGCTGAAGTGTCAGTCTCGGGATGGATCATCTCGTACCTGATCAACTACCGTGATGGGGACCCGGCGCAGGTCGGATACGTAACCGCTGGTTTCTGGGTAAGTTCTCTTCGCAGTGTTGTTCCTTATCCAGTCCCTCCCTCCGTTTCTTCCAGTCATTCTATACTAATCTCAAGTTAGGGCGGTATCACCCTCGGTCGCTTTATCCTAGTCCACCTCGCCCCACGCATCGGCGAGCGTCTCTTTGTCGCCCTCCTAACCCTCGGCACAATCGCGCTCCAGCTCCTCGCCTGGCTCATCCCCAACGTCATCGGCAACGCCGTCGCCGTCTCTCTCCTAGGATTGTTACTTGGCCCTGTGTATCCTTGCGCGCAGACGGTATTTAGTAGGTTGATGCCGCGACATGTGCAGACTACCGCTATTGGGTTCATTGGGAGCGCGGGAAGTAGTGGGGGTGCGGTGGCGCCATTTACGACGGGGATTTTAGCACAGGCGGCGGGAACTTGGGTACTGCATCCGGTTTGTTTGGGGTTGTATGTAGGGATGGGGGCTTGTTGGGCCTTGTTGCCGTGGGGGAGGAAGAGGAAGGAATAAACTGGGGGAGGGAAACAGGATGCGGAGAGAAGCATGGGGGATGCCTGGTAATGTCAGATGGTTGATGGCAACGATGGTGTGTTGGGAATCCGGTGTAGATGTACATGTCAAGTTAGAGTACACATGGGAGGCATGTTCCAGCGCCTATGGGTTGATGCTCGGAGTATATGTAAGACACGATCCAACGCCAAATGCACGCAGGACTATCTTGCAACCCGGCAACCCGGCTACTTCCCCTCAGTTTTTCTTTTTCTTCTTCCTCTTCCGCGGCTTCTGCTTCCTCTCCACCTTCTCCCCACCGCCGACCTCGACCTGCGAAGCGACCACATCGATTCTGATATTGCCATATCGATGCGCGACTTCCCTATCGAACCCATCTTTTTCCAACCTGAACAGCGCCATCGTAGCCCGCGCATCCTCCACCGAGCTATGCGCCCCGACCTGTATCTCCACGCCCAACAGCTTCTCCGCCAGCACTTTTAGACTCGGCGTCCTCCCCGGGATCATAGCCAATTCCCTGAATTTCGAGAACTTGGACGTGTCCCTAATATACCTCTTGTCATGCTTCAACAACAACGCATCGAGATCGTTCTTCACTGCATGCCCCACCAAGATCCTTCCTTCCAATAAAACCTTCAGATCCTTGTGTACTTCCTTGAACGTCCGCGCGACTTCTTTACGAAGGTGCTTCGGTTCGATGCCCGACACGGCGGTACGGTAGTCGGTCACGGGGACCTTGACCTGCACGTAGGAATCGTAGATTTGGTGGCCGTGGAAATTTACGACGGAGACGCGCGCGAGGGCACTGTCCTTGTTGGGCTCGGGACCGGTGCCGACCATTTCGCAGTCGAGGGCTATGTATTTGCCTGGTAGGGCGAGGGAGGAGAGGCCTTCGTTTTCGTGGTCGGGGAAGGAGGCGTGGGGGGTAAGGACGGATATCGAGGCCGCTGCCTTCTTCGAGGGGGTGAGAAGAGAGGTGGGTTTGAGCGACGGCATGGATGCGCTGCGGGAGAGCGATTTGGCATCGTGATGCTTGACGGAGACGCCGATGGAGGCTGGTTCCTCCATCTTTCGTCTTTTGCGGGGCGCGGGTTTCTTTGAAGACGGGTGGTTCGGTGTGCCGTTCACAGGCTTTTCCGTCGATTTTCCATTGACCACGCTCCCCGGTCTCTTCCTCTTCAGCGACTTGTGCTTCTCTTCCGCGCCTTTCGAGCTCGCAGGTTTCTCGGGTTGGATCTTCTGGAGCAGCTTCTTCCAGTTGCTGGACAGATTGTCGAGTTCGACGGGCGCCATTTTATTTATCGTCACCGGCGCAGCATAGCGGTGTGAATCCGTTCGTTCATGGGTTCCGAGGGTCGTTGTGCGTTTGTGAGTGCGCTTCCCGTCCCCGCACATGTCTGTTGGAAAAGTTGAAGGCTCGCTGTTACATAAGCAAGGCGGCGGCTGTGGCCAATCACATGACAAGCTCGCCGCTCGCGAACAGGCCCAACATCAGCGCGTCGCAAGCCTGCGCGCGACAAAGCGTCACTTCGACAACTTCTCACGACTACAACATCCGCAAACGCGATCCATAATTTGCGATACTGAAGAGATAGGTTCTCGGAAGGGATGGCACCCCGCGAAAATTCTCATGAGCCCTCGGGCACGCCGGTGCCGCTGGAAACGGGATTTGCCACCCTGGCGCAGCTGAGGTATGTGCGACATCAAAATCGCGACTTTTGAGATGGTTATTGATGAGTGGTGTGCAGGGTTGGTGTGAAGGCTTTTGTCGAGAAGGTGAGTCCTGCGCGAAGCCGGGGATGTGACGCTCGGGTGTGGGCGAGCAATATCATGTTACTTGATATACGCCACGATTTTCCTCTATGAGTTTCTTTGGTGTCTCGCATACTGCACTGTTGTTTTCGGTCATCGCATCTAATTCACTTTTGGTCGATTCCAGTCAAGTTGATCACGACTGACATCTCCCAGGATGGCGAAAAGCGCAAAGCCGAGATCCTCATGATCCAAACGCGCGCAGGAAAGCCCAAATTCTACGTCCACTACGAAGAATTTAACAAACGTCTGGACGAATGGGTCGCAGCTGAGCGCATCGACCTCTCGCGGGAAGTCGAATGGCCAGCCCCAGAGAAACCGGAAAAGAAGAAGAGCACCTCCTCTAAGAACGACAAAGCATCATCCCAGTCAAAAGCCTCGAAAGCAGATGGATCTAATAAGAACCTTAAGCGCTCTCGCAGTAAACTCGACAGGGAGATTTCCGGGACCCCAGAAGCCACGTCTTCCAACCTCTCCAACAAACCTCCGCGACCCTCCAAGGCCAGCGGCAAAGAAAACAACAACAATGAGCTCCTCGTCACCAGCGAAATCACCGCCGGCACCACTCCCAAGCCCGAAGATGAAGAAATGGACGTCGTTGACCTGGCCGACGCCGCAGCCGCAGCGAAAGCCGCCCCAGCGCATGAGTACAGCCGCGAAGACGAGATCGAAAAGCTGCGCACCTCCGGCTCCATGACGCAGAACCAAACCGAAATCTCCCGCGTACGCAACCTCGAAAAGATTCAAATGGGCAAATTCGAAATCGAGCCGTGGTACTTCTCCCCGTACCCCATCGACATGGTTGACGTGGAGATGATGTACATATGCGAATTCTGCCTGTGCTACTACGGCTCCGAACAGCAGTTTTTCCGCCACCGCCAGAAATGCACTCTACTCCATCCACCTGGCAACGAAATCTACCGCGACGACTTCGTTTCTTTCTTCGAGATCGACGGACGGCGGCAACGGACGTGGTGTCGAAATCTGTGCTTGCTGAGTAAACTGTTCTTGGACCACAAGACGCTGTACTACGACGTCGACCCCTTCTACTTCTACTGCATGTGCACGCGCGATGAACACGGATGCCACCTGGTGGGCTACTTCTCCAAAGAGAAAGAATCAGCAGAGGGCTACAACCTAGCCTGTATCCTCACCCTCCCACAATACCAGCGCAAAGGCTTCGGTCGTCTGCTCATCGACTTCTCCTACCTGCTCTCCAAGCGTGAGGGCAAACTCGGATCCCCGGAAAAGCCCCTCTCCGATCTTGGCTTATTAGGCTACCGCGCATACTGGCAAGAAATCATCGTTGATCTACTCATGGACGGGAGAGTCGAAGCGAATATTGAGGACCTTGGTGCCGCGACGGCGATGACAACGAACGATGTGCTGCATACGCTGCAGAACTTGAATATGCTGAGGTATAGTAGGAATCAGCATGTTATTGTATTGACGGATGCGGTAATTGAGCAGCGGGAGAGGATGAAGGCGAAGGAGAAGATTAAGGGAAAGAGGGCCATTGATCCCGAGAGGTTGAATTGGAAACCTCCTGTGTTCTCGGCCGCCTCTAGGACGTGGAATTGGTAAGGGATGTACGAGGTTTGGATGGATGCGGAGTGATTTTGGCGCTGGGCATTGGAGAACTGGGTGTTTGTTTGGAGTTGAGGCTAGAGGGCTTCTCAAGCGTAGTATACCCGTGTCATGCAAAGATTGTTACGTTACCACTCTGCATCTGGCCACATCTCTGCAACTAACATCCCACCGGTAGCAAAGCCCGAAAGAGAGAACACTGGGTGTTATCATGGGGGCACGTTACTCTGGGTGAAACGATATGATTGAGGCAGAGCACGGTGTATGCAATACGCCGCACTAAGCTTCTTTGCCTAGTATTTACAAAGCTCGCAGTCATCTGGACCCCTTCTAGGATCATTGATTCCGAGCGCCAGAAATCTGCCTGAGCTCACGGCCTTGCACTGCCGCACGTTCAACATCCCAGCGCCGTTCGTCAATGTGAGCTTCGAGTGGTTCGCGAGCGAATTGCATAAGGATACTGCGGAGAATGTACGTTGGTGGACGTTCGGTAGGGTTCGTCCTCCTCTCTTTCGAATTACGATGGAATATGTCACCGGGGGTTCATGTATAATGGTACTGACCTTAACTAGGAGAACAGGACGAACTATATGCGCGTGCACATGCTTCCACGGGACTCGCTTTCCAGCGCTGATCTGCGGGTGATTCTCATCCAGCTCATCAAAGACCTGCAGACCATCTGGCACAAACATATCCATGTGCCTGTGAATCCTACCATTGGGCACAGACACGTGCCCAAGAACCCACCAGGACGATTGGATGATGCCAGAGCGCTTCACAGTGTTGCGGTGATGCCGGACATGTTGGTGGGTATGGAGCAGGGCTTTGTTGTGCCCGTGGCGGGGAAGGAGAAGGTATGCGCAAAGGAGGTCAAAGGCGAGGTCGAGAGACGGTCTAAGAAGGGAGAGTGGGCACTCTTGAGGTAAATGAGGTAGTTGGAGAAGTACTAAGCATGGATTGGACTGCGCGACTGCGAGTGTGCCAACGAGATTTTTTCTACCCAAGACTCTTTTTATTGGGCAAGTCGCTTCCTTTGATCACCTACTGCGGCATACCATGCGGCTTGATAGGTCGCGTCTGCGGCATCGCATCCAGCTTGCCCGAGAAGCCCATTAACCCTGTGTCTGCACTCGTCATGCGCGTGTTGTACTTCTTCCCACTGAATCCCTCAAAGAGGAAGCTCATTGGGAACCCAACATCAAAGTTCGTGGCCGCATCGATCTCATCCATCTCCTCGTCGCTCAACTCCAAACTCAACGCCTCAATATTTCCCTTCAAATGCTCTACTTTCCTTCCGCCCACAATCGGAAACACATACGGCGCCTTATGCATGACGTACGCCAGCGCCACGCTCGTTATAATCGTGTTCTTCTTATTCGCAATCTCCTCCAGCTTCTTGCTGATCTTTATTTGAACCTCGGTGGCAGGACGCATGTTACGGCCCTTTTCGTTCTCCTTGCGCTTCTGCTCGGTGGTGAAGTTTCCGCCGCCGAGGGCACCCCAGGGGGCGAGGGCCATGCCTTCGTCGCGCGCCATGGGGATGATGTCGCGCTCGAAGTCGCGCTGGGCTGCAGACCAGCAGCCTTGGTAGACGGAGAAGGGGCGGAGGCCGTGGTCGCGGGCATCTACATGTCTTTTATCAGCAAACTATCATCTGGCGTTCGAACTTCCTAGGCTTGGAGCTAGGAGGAGGTTACGTGTGGGGAAGGAGGAAGGAACAGAGCATACATTGATTTGCCTTGCTCACCACCCAAGCCGGCGTATCGCTAATACCCAAATACAACACCTTGCCCCTCTGCACCATATGATTCAGACTCTGCATCAGCTCCTCGATCCCCGTTGTAAAGTCCCACCAATGCACATAGAGCAGGTCGATATAATCCGTCTGCAGCTTCTTCAAGCTCGCCTCAAGCGAGACGTGTAGCGACTTTGTGGAGTTGCCGGCGTAGTTGATGCGCTGGCGGGGGGTGTTGCGCGGGTCGGGGTAGCATGTCGTGAACTTCGTCGCGAGCACGATTTCGTCGCGGATCTTGCGCGTTGTGAGCCATTCGCCGAGCCAAAGCTCGGATTCTTCGTTTTGGTAGTTGTTGGATCTGTGGTGGGTACGTTAGCGGTTGGGTTCCGCAATCTCGCATGTGACAGTGGTTTGGCGGGGAGGAATGTGTGGGGCGACGTCCAAAGCTGCCCCATGAATGTGAACCCCACATCGTCAAAAGCTGTCCCGGTTGGGGTAGCTGCCAATGTATGACGGGGTAGCTCCGAGCTCTGGGGACTTTCCACATCCAGGAAATAGCCGTGAAGTATGGGACCTGGGGCTGCGGGACAGAGACGCGGGGAGTTGCGATTGCGAGATCATGAAGATGGTGGGAACGAGGAAACGGGCATTGGGCACTCACGTATCGATGAAATTTCCACCCTGCTCATGGAAAAAATCTAGAATCTCAAACGTAGTCTTCTTATCGCACTTGCCCATATTGGCTTCCCAAGCATCGCCAAAGTTCATGGCGCCCAAGCATAGCGGGGAGACGCGGACGCCGGCGGACGGAGCGAGGATGCGGTGGAAGTCGAGCAGCGACTTGGGCTGTATGGGGTCGCCGAAGGGTCCTGGTGCCATTACGACGATTCAATTGCTTTTAAAGGCTCTGAAGCAAGTTTGATCAGGTGGAACTTTAGATGGAGAGCTGTGCTATGAGGTGGGTCGAACGATAGGCTTCACATAGGGCCGAGGCTGGACCCTTAAATATCCATTGCGATGCATGACGTTGACACGAGTGGGCCATGGATCCACAATTCGATGCGGAGTACTTTCGGCAACTACAAAGTGCGCGTTTTGCAAAGATGCCGATAGATATCGGAGCGCGAGGTGTGTCCTCGGTGGCGGGACCCTGATGGTGGAGGAGCTAGGCCGGACTTTAGGTAAGCTCCGAATGGAGTGTATATTGTACAGCATAGTAAAGACGCTCAGGGGCACGGCGCGATTAAATATCCGGCGGAGCTCCGTCACTCCACTCAAGAAAAGATAGTGAAGAACTCAGATGAGTATAGAGATGGTCCAGTGTTCGTACGGACCTTGTTGCGGATCGGTTCCAAGGCGAGTCATTGTATCTCCGGAGAGACGCCAGTGGCCTCGTATACCTTCATCTCTAGATGGGTGTAGAGGTATATGCAGTGCCATATCCTGTTATTGACGGTTTGGAGTGAGGCGTGCTCGTTCGTTCGATGTGAAAGCGCGAATGAGGCAACGACTTTGGGCAATAGAAGAGTTCTACTTGATGCTATGGGATGGGTATCATTGTGTCTGCTGTAGAATCATGCTTGATTCAAGCTCGATGAAGCACATTCGTATCTCAACTGCGCTTGCTCTTAGCCTTGACCCTTGCAGCCAACTTCTTCAAATCATCCCCACCCTGCCCAGCATCTTTCCGCTTGGATACCTTAACATCCTCGCTCTCATCATCGTGCCTATCTCTCTTCCTCTTCTTCCTTCCTTCCTCCAATATCGCCTTCATGCCCGACGTGGCCTGATACCGAGGATGCGTCGGGTCGATAGCAAATTCATGACTCTCGTACAACTTCGCAAAACGCGGATCATTCGTGTTGATCTTGAAGCCATCGTCGTCCGCCCGAGCTGACTCGGCCAAGTACTTGCCCTTCTTCCCTTTATTCTTTGCCTTCTCCGCCTTCAGGATATCGTTCATGTTGAAGTGGTGAACTTTCGCATCCTCATCGTCCATCATTAGCAGCTCGAGCTTGGCGCGTTCTTCGGCATTGGCCTTTTCTTCTTTCTCGCGTTCCTCTCGTTTCTTTGCCTTCTTGTCTTTTTTGCTCTCTTTCTCGAGGGCCTTCGCGGCTTCGGGGTCCGAGTCGAAGAATGGGTCGTTCCAGGGATCTGCATGATCACCAGCCGGAGCAGGTTGGGTGGATTTGTTGTCCGAAGGCACATCAGGATCGCGCCCTTCTTTGATAGCAAGCGCTCGCTCCTTTCGCCTCGCTTTGCGCTCTTTCTGCTTTCGCACGTACTTCTCGGCCGTGGTTTCTTCTGGCTCATTGACGAAGACGGATCCCTTATTGCTGGTCGCGGACAAGCCTGCAGTGAATGTAATCTCCATCTCTTCGTTGGGCTTCTTGAAGTCGCGATCCCGTTTCGCCGAAGATTTGGCCTTTGGCTTCGATGATTTGCCGCTATCAAGTCCAAGAGCTGCTCGCAGACTAGCCGCTTTATCAGCCTTCGCGCCCTTTGTATCTTCTGCCTCATCCTCTGAAGATGACGAGTCAGAACCGATGTATGCCTGCAACTCGTTCTCATCGATCTCTTTCCGCGAGAACGCACGCTTCTGAGCTTCCTTGCGTGTTGTGTCTTCCTCGTCCCAGGTAAGTTTGACCTTTGAATGTGACAATGCGGCCGTTACGAATTCATTGGGCTTGTAGTCATCCGTAAGCGTAGCGCATTCATCGTGAGGATCAGCATCGAACTCTGTGTCGTCTGGGACAAACCGAAGGTCGAAGAAGTTCGCTGACGAAAGGTATTCTCGCCCATCCATGTTGTCGTATATCGACTTGGCTACGGTGGGTGACGAGCACGAGATGACGGCGTAGTAGTAGCGAAGTCGGTCGAGTTGGTATGTTCGGAGGGCTTTGGAGTCGAATTCTTCGCCGTTGCTCTCCTTCACCGGGTCGTCCTTTATCTGCCCGTCGTCTTCTGAGCCCGACTCCTCGTCCAAGTCTGCCACAGACGTCATGTCCTTGCGATTGTTGTTGGTATTCGAACTGAAGATGTCCCGCGGCGGTCCTTCCAACTCTTCCTTCTGCATTCGCTCCATACCAAATTCGCTTGGATATATGACGACCCTCAATATTCTGCCCTCTGTGGAGACGAACGAGTTGGCCACTGCCAGTATGTCGGCCGCCCTTATGTTGTCCCAGTCCAAATTCACCGCTGCCAATCTTGATGTGACGTCTCCCGTAGGTACCTCATCGCCCTGCGTACCGGCGAGTTCTGCCTCGTCTTCGACGTCTTCCTCGTCGTCTTCGTCGCTCGAGCTTTCGTCGGATGATGACGTCAGTCCACCATCCCGTATGGGATCGAAACCTTTTTTCTGCACCTTGGCAAGCTCCCTCAGCACTGCCTTGTCCCGTTTCCTCTCCCTCGGATCTTCAGACAACTCTGGTTGTGCATCCTCATTGTCCAAATCATACATGCGCTCTAGCTCCTTCTTGCCTGCCTCCTTTGATATGCGCCTTCCATATCTGTCGACTGTGGCCTTGCTGTGGAAGTCGGGGTCGGATCGTAGTTGTTTGAATCGCGGGTCAAGCTTCGTTTTGGTTTGCTTCTTCGACGGCAATCGGTACTTCGGGTCGGTTTCGAAGCTCGCGAACCGGCTATCGTCCGCCGGCTGGCTTTTGGCGATGGCCTGTCGTTTCGGCAGAGGCATTGCAAGCTTGCAAGCGCTGGGAGCTGTGGATTGAAAGTAACGGCTGAGGACTGCGCAACTTCAAGAAAATTGCGGCGGTCCGACTTTTTCGCGATGCGCTTGCAGGGGCCGGCATGCCAAGATTCCCGGGTCTTATCGATAAGCCGGTCGCCGGCTAACGAGGACCGGGGTGTGGGGAATGGTAGAGGGGAAGCTGTCGTGTGAGCATCTTGCGGCATCTCCTCTTCCCCTCTTTGCGTCAATTCCAATCGCGGACGATCGCACAATTACCTCGATAGCCCAGGAGGGTCCGGGTTCGAGTTCGAGTCCGAGTCCACAATTTGATCTACCATCGAGGTCGCCTGCCCAATGGCGTACTCGAGGATCTTCACGTAAGCTCGCCAGCTTATTGCTCCTGCAAGAGCCGCAATCACCAAGTTAACGCCTCCCTCTTCAGGCCTCGCAACCTGGGCTTTCTCTCTCTAATTTCGCTCGGTGGAGGTTACCTGGCGCTGAAGTCACGAACTCTGGCTGCAAACCCAAGGGACCGACTGGATGGGGATTACAGCGTATCCGTGGATCGATCCGGTAAGACGACTACCGAGTTACCCTTGCCACTCACCATGTTTCGTTTAGAACATGTTTGCCTACGCTTCCGCTTCTACAGGATTCTGAAACATCTTCGAAGTCATCTGGATCCAAGGATGCTGACATTTCTGACCAGGCGGCGGTATCTAGGCCGGCAGTGACGGCGTTGCCACCTCATGGGTCACGACTACTCGCCTTCAGGCATCGGCGGCTGGTGTTTTCGGCGTCTTCTTTCGGGGTCATGATGCGATCACTCGGAAAATGGGTCGGCCCTCTGTCAAATCGATTTCAAACCAATCTTTTCTTTGAGTCTTGCTGGTTGCGAGTGAGTCAAGGCGGAGGTGATACAAACACTTCTTGTCCCAAAGCTCGTGGTCCGTGGAATAATTTGTTGGTCTGTATGTTGAGCAGCAACGAGGCATCTTAGCATCAGCGCTGCACCTTGCGAACCATGGGTTGTCGTCGGATCAATTTAACAAGTTCATGCATATCTGCAGCACACTATGAAGGCGTTCAGCAAGTGTTCAGGCGTTCACTCAATCCTGCTGGCCATTCATGCGGACCCCGCTTCAGGAAGTGCAGGTGGCTTACTCAGAGCTCAGCCAGCCTAACCAACCGCAGCGTGGGACCAGGAGCCGTGCTAAATATAACCCACCTCAGCCTCATCAGCAGCGGCTCTCCCGTTCCATCCCATCAAACCGCCCCCGCGGTGCGATCATCTGGCATCGGCTCTCCTCTATGTGAGAGGATGGAATTCGGCCTGCATACATGACTGCCAGCTGCGCGAATGGACGCGTCTCGCTTCGTCGCCAGAGAGCAGCTTTTCCCAGATAAAGCTTGCATTTCAGCTGCTCGCGTCTAGCTCAAACATGCGTGCAGGGCCCGGCCAAGCCAATCGGAATATCTTCTTTCAGCACTTATCGGGAGAAACATGTCCTGACGCGCCCGAGTGCTGGCAAAGGCTAAGCCCAACAACTACGCTGACCCTCTTAAGCTCGATGACTCCCGCCCCCGTGCAGTAGCTTCTATGGCGCAGCTACGGCGAGTGCTCTTTTCTTTTCGACGCCATCCGTCAAAGAAGCTTGCTGGAAGCGAGTACGCGTCGGCTTCTGCCCTATATCGCTCGTCGTCGCCCACCATACCCCGCTTCAGCTCGCGTCTCGACACCCCCCAGTTTCCACGTCCGCAGAATCTGGACTGTAGCCAAGATGGGTGAACTGGGCAAGTACTACGATGTGGACAACTACAACCAATGGAAGCAGAGGCAGGGGAAGGCTTACCGGTTCCCGCCAAGGGCAAACTTCATCGCAGCCGCCAACTACATGAAGACCTTTCTCGAAGGGAAGAAGTTCAACTGGGCTGCTATGGGCGGGCTGGCTATGCTGTGTTTGGGAGCTCGTCGTGGCATGCTGGGTGTGCACATCGTTTACGATGACCAAGATTTTCAGCGCATCAAGGCAAAGCTTGAGTTGGACCCACGGTAGGTCTCAATATGTCACCCCTGGCGGTTCAGCAAGCTTATACTAGTAGGATCCGGCTGCCGAAGGGTATGAACTCCCTCTTTCCGGCTAAGCTTCTGCTTTCGACTGGCCCCCACTACAAAGATGTTGGTTGCACCGACAACGCGGATATCGAGGTAGATCTGGTCCCGCCAGGTAGGTACAATATATGCAGGTTCTATACTATGCTAACAAACGTAGGTACCTATGGGTCCCCGCCGAACGATGTACTCAAGAGAAGTCAAGTCATGTTACGCCTCACTCATGACGGGCGGACCGACACATTCAAGGGTCTCAACATGCTGTATCTGGTCAAGACGACTGTATACTACTGCAAGTTCTCAGATCTGTTCTGGGACCCACGAGAAGACGTGCTCTTCCTCTGCCAACACTACGGGAAAGAGATTGAGCCAATTCGCGCCCAGTTGAACACTCGAGAGATCCAAGAATACTTTCTTGGAACGCCGTTTTTTGCTATGCTCCCTCCGGATGTACAGCGCCAGTGCTACCATGTATTACTAGGCAAGGAACCGCCGCCGAGCATGTCAATAACTCCTCCAGCGGGTCCTCCTGGACACAGACCGACAGTATCTGCCTCCGAACCAGTACAACGACCGCGCATACCCTCACACAAATCCTCGCCATCACTCAATCACCTTGCGCAGGCCTCCGACCACCTCACTCCTTCTCTACCTGGTAAACTCAAGAAATCGCCGCCCATAACCAAGAGCGTACCCCTCACACAGACCTTCGCACCACCAGGACCGCAGACACAGGGTCTTCCTGTTGGGGCTGCAAAAGATGCTCGCTTACGGTACAAACAATCGAGTGCACCAAATACACCGGGAGCAAGCCCGGATGGAAGCCCCAAAGCGCAGGCAGCTGTCACATCGCGGCCAAAGTCGATGGAGGTACGGTCACAGCATCAGCAGCCCCGAGGAGGTCCAGTGCCCAAAGCCCAGGCTGCTGGTAGTTCACCCAGGCCTCAACCCCCGGGAGGCAACGCTTCGATTCCCTTTCCTAATCTACCTGTGGGCGCGCGACCTCAGAAGTCTATGCCCAACCTGAAAGACCGACCAATGAGCGGCGTGCCGGTTTATGCACACGAGCAGAGCGGCGTACCTCCTGTGCCTGCTTTGCGTTACGGACAGCAACAGCACGGTCCGCCTCAAGCACCTCCACATATCGCTCCAAGACAACGAGAGCAGGCGTCCACGACCCATGGTACTACTTACGATCCTTCTGGCTCGCTGCGTCCTCTCGAGATAAATGCCGCCACACATCCTAATGGCCTTCGGGTCGGTGACCGTGTGCCAGTGCCCAACTTTAGCTATCATCGTGAATCTGAACCTGCTGCACGGGGCCTGCAAGTCGTGGGTCCAGAAGGTCTCTACGCTGCGGCCCAGAAGTCCACTCAACGGCCTTCGAGTCATATGCCGCCTTCCCAACAAAATATATCGCAGCAGCCTTCCCAGGCAACGATAATCACTCAGCCAATCGTCTTCGAAATGGATGCTGGTCCACCTTCCCCAACGCCAGTTGGGTTTATTGCAGAGCTCCCTGCCTCAGTGACTCCAGTTCCGGTTCTTCCACCACCAGATAAGAAGCTCGACTTTCAGCCAAGTCCGCCACAGCACCCTGTTCGTCCAGTATCTGCAACTGGACCGCACGAGATATCTCCCGTCAGCCCTCCCTTCGACGGATCCGATGTCCCTGTTCCTGCACCATTGAAAACACGTAAGCAATCTGGGCAAACCAATCCTCAACCTCAGCACGCTGGGCCAGCTAGCTTCGGGGGGATCCCAGCAAGTCTTATGGTTGGAGGCCCAGGGCGCCGTCACTCCCCTAGTAATCCACCGCCTGTCGCACATCCACCTCAGCAACACAACACACAAATGAATGCATCGCATTGGGGGCATTACTATCATTCACCGCCACCCTCTGCACCCAACAGCGCACTTCCGTCACCACAGCAAGTTCCTGCTTCAGCATACAGGGCATACGCTGGCCCTATCAGCCCGCCTCTGCAGCCGAACACATTTGTTGGGTTGCAGCAACAGACGCATCAGCCACAACAGCACTCCCCTATGCCCCACTCCCAAGGTCCCATGATAGCGAACCAGGCCGCCTCACGACCGGGTCCACAAATTATCCCGTCGCAGAGAGCTACCTCCTTCGGCTTCCCCAATCCCCTCGGCGCAAATCCCCCAACACCACCCGTAGATCAACAGCACAGAGTGGCGCCTCCAGCCTCCGCTCCTGTCTCACAAACCAGCAACGCGGACCCGCATCCCCATGATAACGCTCGGATCGCAGCCAACCCCTACGCGGATCCCCACAGCCACCAGCAAACCCTTCCCTACCACCCCCCTCACCATCCCAAACCCAACGCTAATCTCCCGTCCAATTCCGCGGTGAACGTTCAATACGCACCCTGCGGTACCCCGCCTCCTCCCCAACCGCAAGACCACACGCACCTCCAATCCCCACCCCTCGGACCGGGTGCTTTCGTGGGAAGCCATCAACGCAGCGTATCGCAAGACTCCGCCACCTCAAACACGTCGCACGATTCGGCTAAGCTGGCGCAGGAGTACCAGCTCGATTTGCCTGGGTTTGGAGCTGGGTATGGCAGTCCGGGTCGTGGGGGCGCCCAGGGTGGCGAGTGGGAAGAAAGGGGCAGGGATGGGTATGTCACAAGGAGAGGGGATGAGGTGCCGGATTTCACCTGAACTGCTAGCGGTGGATAAGGAGGGTGAGTGACATGTCGCGGGAAGGGGAGTGGTGGGTTGAGGGAAGCAGAAGGAGAAGCGAGTTTGATGTCTGGCGCGTATGATGATGTGACGATGTTCAACGATTCTGTATTTTTAAGGAAAATGTTCGGCTATAGCAGTGGCTATGGTTATCATGTTTACTCAATTCTTGGATTCGATTCATTTCAAAGCGGTAATTCTCATGGTACAAATGGCATATCAACGCGTTCCAGCAAATAAATTTACGTCTATGTCTAAGTCTAATATATGCTTATACCGTGTTCGTTGTTGGTGTACTGATCAAACAAAACACATGTCTTTCTCACAGAACACAAATTTCCACACTTATTCGTAGAAACCCAATATGCATGCGCTTCGAATGCCACCTTTCAAGGTCTTCTCTTACATCAGTATTGCCATGCGAAATAAGGCAACTCAGCCTGCCAGTATATCGATGTACGACATCGCTGCGCCCTGCGCGGACTGCGCATCGGCGCGAATGTGGTGAAAGGATCCTAGTAACACCATGTATCAACACAACCCCTTTGGACTGCCGAGTAGCGCCTGGATACGCCGCTCGTACACGGCTCATGATGCGTATGCATGGCTGGAACGGTGGTATGTGGAGTGGACGAGCCGAGACGACTTGGATCGCATAGAAGCCATAGCCGCTCATCTCAGGCCGCGAAAATCCTTCGCATTTAGTTGCGGGTTGTATCTCTCGGCATGAGATAGGACTGGAGAATGGAACGTTTATACGAACGCAAAAGATGCAATAGAATCGTTGTATTTGGCGTTGTAGTGCGTGTTCGAGATGGTCCACAGGTCGATAGAGTGACTTATCTTTTCCCGAAGGTAGGAAGCTCAGCATGCGGGCGGTGCTAAGACATGTCAATTTTGTAAAGCCTTAAGGCTTCTTTTTCTTGTGCTGAGAATAGTGGTATGTGGGAGGGTGGTGTGTTGATATCGATCGGGTCGTCGGCCCTGAGCGGTAAAACAAGGGCATGAGGGGTATGGTGCTGTTCAGGTTGAATGCTTGGGTGCGGTTCATGGACGTATTCCAACAGTTGTATAGGGACAGTGGTCGAAGGTGCAAGGGAACATTGTCGGTATTGGACCATTGCTAGAATAAGGACGATCTATAATCGGTCTCTAAACTAAGGATTCGAACGGGTAACGCGCTCGTGGTTGTTTGGTGTTGGCGAAGGGACGCACCGCGCTTTATGCGCGAGTACACAGCAAGGCTGTCCATGCGATATTTGTATCGAAGAGATGATAGTGTTCCATGCACTCTGCCCATCCCCAAGGGCCGACGTCGGTAGGCGTCGTCGCGGAACCGTCGGCCGACCGGTCAACGGGAGATCGGGCAAGAAGTGATCGGCGTACCATGCGACTCCCCTGTCGCGACCTCTGGCTGTCTTTATTTCGGCAGTTATATCTTTACTTGACTCTCCTTTGGTACTACTTCGGTTGCTTTGATGGAGTCGTGCCTAAAAGGCGACGAGGCCGGCTAGTCACACGCCAGGTGGGTTCGTGTACTTGTCCATGACGTTGAAGACAACAGAGTTGGTGACGTAGCAGTCCTGACCAGTAGTACGGCATCCTAGATCATCCTCAAGCTCGGGTCCAACTTCGGATCGCATAGTTCGAATGATGTTGGCAGCGTCAACGCAGGATGTGTTGTAATAGCTGTTGGGGTCGCCTACGTAGGCGGACACATTGGTAGTTGGAAACGCCCAGGAGTGATTGAATGACTGATCGTACGGTATGTATTGCGGGACATCTTCAGTCTTGATTTCGGGGGCGGGCGTGATGCCACCACTGAAGAACGCAGTGCTGTTGAAATCTGGGGGAGAGTCCATGCTGGAAACGATGGATCCCGGGCTTGGCGAGTCGGTGCTACTGAGGGCAGCTGCGCGTTGGGCGGGGATCGAAAGTGGAGGGACAGCAGGCGCGTGAGGTAGCCATCTAGTGCTTGAAGATGGCGTGCTGGCTGGCGAGTCGAGACCAGTTTGACCAGTGCAGTTGGTTCGTCGTTCAAGCATTGCCCTTAGTGCAGGGGCCGACGAGACTTGTTCGTATGATCGATCAGTCGTCCCACCCATGGCCGCGATGATGTCTGTGTCTGGAACTCCCCGTTCGTGGAGGAGAGATCTGAGTTTCCGGTTCTCTTCCAAGACTTTCCTAGCGGCACTTTGGATTTCGGCTGAAGCCTCGATGCCCAACTGCTCACAGCCGCGTAGCTTGGCCTCGAGTTCCTGGAGGTACTCTTTACGCCGTGCTCGGGATCTCCCTGTAAATAAATATGAGTCGGTGCTCGTTGCTCTGACTTTGATCTTGACTCGTGATGCATCAGTGAAGGGTAGGTGTGACGAGCCGGCCCGTCAAACCTTCCCCCACAACCAACAAAGTGACTTTTTGCTCGTAGTAAGGGCCCTTCTGTTCGGCATATGACCAACCCAGGAGAATGAGAATAAGGCAACGTACGTTGATTGTCCCTGATCCGCGCTAGATTTTGTGCTTTCTGCAATCCGCAACCGTCAGTACGTCTTCCAATACTCGTGGTCAGATATTTACATGCCTTTGGATCGCTCATGGCGACGTTCGGTGGAATGAGTGGGTGACCTCCGTATGCTGTCTATCGTAGATGTTGACATGTCAGTGTCGAGATGTGCGGTCATGGTGGATATGTACGGAGGCGGTCGATCCTGGCGCCCATGTGGGTATGGTGGCAGGCATGCTCAAGCGCCACCGCGGACAAGGTGCTCGAAAGGCTGAGTGCGCCTTGGTGGTGCGGCCTCTTTGCGTCAAAGCGCCCCCGTTTCCATCTCAAGGAGGTTGCGCGGGAGGTGAAGGGGCCGTGCGTATCAGGGTTTCCTGCAGGTGTGTCGAGGTTTTCAATACGCGTATTTACGTGCTTACCTGGCGTATTTTCAAGAGTGGGGCGGCGCATGGCCGAAACGTGCGTCACGTGGAGTATCCCTGCTAGTCCGGACGTCGATCAACCAACGCCAAGGCAAATTCAAGCCTCGGTCAAAGGGGCTGAGGACAAAACACCACGTTGGCAGCTGAAGGCGGCGTCTACAGTGCGAAGCGCAGCTGAGGTAGCTCATGGACTTTTTGCTGTCTTTTTTTGCATCTTCTCTCTCCTTGAATCTACGCTTCAGCTTCAACAAACCGTATACGACTTGGAACGCCTGCAGGGAGATAATCTAACCCCCTGTGCGCTGATTTATCAGACGAATTACCTCAGCATCATCCGACGAATATGTCTTGTTGGAAGCTGTCCTCCGGCTCCGCTGGGGCAAATTTCGACCCAACCTATCGTTACAACACGTCATGGGTGCTCCCGCCGGTGGTGCTCTTAGTGTTGCGCGCGCTACTGTCGTTGTACGCGTTCGTGACACTGTTTACCATCTTTGGCTGGAACGATAGTCATGGACAGTCCGTGGAGTCGAGACACCACTTCTCCTACTTTACGAATTTGACTTATTGGGGTCTCGCATTCTACTATGCCTTCAGTGCGATGCACACCCTTAGCTACTGGCTGACGGGACTGCCGCTATTGAACCGCTGGCCACGCGTCTTCCAGGTCGCTCACACCATGTTCTACTCCACCGTTGTTGTATATCCTTGGATAGTGACTGGTAAGTTGGGCTCGCACCTTGGAGGATGCTCACATGCTAACAGTGCGTAGCCGTCTATTGGGCTCTGCTCGCGCCCGATGGCGGGTTTCCCTCGATCTTCTCGACTTGGTCCAACACCTCCCAGCACGCCCTCAATGCCGTATACGCCTTTTTCGAAATCTTCTTTCCGCGAACCGAACCGATGCCATGGCTACACCTTGTGCCGATCGTCGTCATCCTGGCGCTATACCTCGGCCTTGCGTACCTGACACACGCGACTGAAGGCTTCTACGTATACAGCTTTTTGGATCTGCAGAAGAACTCGCACGGTGTAGTTGCTGGCTATATCGTTGGCATTTTGGTCGGTTCGATTATTGTGTTCATTATCGTACGATATGTGATATTGCTGCGTGTTTGGGTGACGGAGAAGAAGTTGGGCAAAATGGGCAAGTTCACAAGCCGCGGGAGGGCGAGGACACAGGAGGCAGTAGACGAGGAGGCGGAGAAAGGAGTTGCGTTACACGACATGAGTGGAAAGTAAAGGTTGCAGGTTGCATTCAAGGCACCTCTCACTGATCTGGACTCCAGCATCGGATATTTAATTTCTTACCGTACGGTGCGCCCCAATGACTAATCGAACGAAAAATGGAAACCGGTTCTCCTGTCGTAAACCTAACCCACTGACATCCCATCTTCGCCTCTGCCGTTGCTTTTCTCAGACATCTGATCGCCTGCAAACTAGACATGGGGGCCCCAGTCGTCGTTGTCTTCAAGCCACAGACTCTGCAGTCGCTAATACCCTGTCCTCGATGCTTGCGCTACTGCAGATTAGGTTGCTTTTTCCTTTGTTACAGCGGGCCACTCACACCTCTACGGTACCTCTACTCCAGTAGCCGTGCGATCTTAGTTTAACCTGACATCTGGTCTCGTTGAACGAGACGCCGCACGTCACGTCATGAAGCATTGCGGTTTTATCATTAGGGTCAAGTTGATACTCGATGGGGACGCTTGTTAGTTCGATCCCGCGCCTAGGGACCTTTTCATTACCACATCTTTGGGCGCCGGCTAACGGATATCGCAGATGGCGTGCGCGGCCTGCGTCGGTCAATTGGGTGAACCCCCAAACAGTTCAAGGCTCTCGCTATGCTCAAGCAATACCTCCTCGTGTTGGCCTGTCCTCCTCGTGGAGCATGCACACTAATTCGTCTTTGGTCTTGCGTCATGGGCTATAGTCTCGATGAGTCGCCCACCTACCAATCATCTTACGCACGTGAGTATTCCACGATACATATGCCAAGTACGCGGGACGGAGCTGGACGGGGACGGTCCCCTCCGGTGCCTAGGGATTACATACGGCTAGGCCGCAACCTATAGACTGTCAAGTCTCAGCTTCTAGAAGGAGGCTAATGCTTACGCCTCGTCAAGCATACGAGCCTCTGAACAAGAAATAATAAACGACAGTCTGGACGCATCGCGAACCTACCACAAGCACTATGGTCTGCGCGATATTTATGCTTCCTTCCTCGAACCTCAAGAGCTATGTCAAGCGTGATGGATGATGGTGGTATTTGCACTTGACAGCCCTTTGAAGCCATCCTGAAGTTGCAACTCTAGGGTTCCTGGATTCATGTGGCAGGAATAGCCTTCCAACGAAGCATCCTTCCCCGGTCCGCCAGCCAGTTGCAGCCCACGGCAAGCTCTCCCTGGCGCTATCCAGAAAGGAGCTCGCGGCATCTGCAAGACAAGGCCGTAATCACATTTCCTCCGGCCGGCACTTGCCGCCGCATGTGAGACACTCTTGGAAGCTCTATGCGCGCCCCCGGTGGTTGGGGCCTAGCAGCTTCCGATTGAAACCGCATCTAAAGCGCATTTGTTCTTCAATAGCTTACGGACGACCACCTTGCAGGTACCTGCGGTCCAGACGAACGGACGTACGCTATTAAAGATCCGTTTATTAGCTAGAGGGTAGCGATCGACAATTCCATCAAATTCGATGCCCGTTTGGCTTGAGGATCAGTGGGTCTCGTGGAGTAACCATGCCAAGGTCTCAACAACTGGGAGTTATAATGTAACCTTGAAAGCCTCAGCATGCAGCTAGAAATCACCGCAAGTCGAACAGAATCCTCCGATGATACATACTTTATGGCCATGGACTCTGGGCCCTCAATTCGTCGGCTTGGACATCCTTCGCGACCCCTGGCGATTGCCATTCAACGGGAGCGGAATTTGTCTCAACGCCATCACGATGCAGGACCCAGGCTGCCCATGTCGACCACACAGCTTATCAACACCAAGTACCCTTGTAAGTACAGTAGCGTTGTTGGTTTTACAGGCGTGGGAAACCTAGCTTTGAGATAAAGCACGCCAAGTGGACCAGGGATCATGACCCCAAGCCTTCGGAAGACGTTGAAGCAGAACGGAATGCAGGAACTAGTTACTGTCCGACCACACCCCGCACTTCTAGTTTGTTCGTCATTTCCAAAGGATCCACCCCCTGTCAGAGGCCGCGCGATTTTTGATCATCAGCCTTCCTATTTCGGGTAAGTAGGGCTCGTAGTCTTAGCGGTCGCCAGTTTCACTTCACGAAAGGCCAGCACTTGGTCGAAGGCCAATGATGCGAGTCATCGGGAATCCCGAAGAAAGGGGGCCGGCGGACGGGAGGAACAGATGGCTTGTTGTCATTCTTTGAAACATAATCAAATCTTCAAACGCTAACAGTTGAACGTTCCTTGGAAGTGTTTCCTGTGCCGAATCTGAGCCTCAAGCTTCGTCAACATCGGCGTCAATTGTGACAACTTTGTAGAAGGTCACAGCTCCTGGCACACTATCTTATCGCCAAAGGATTCGGATCTGCCACAGCCACCAGCTTGGAGAGCTTAAGAATCCTCCGATAATGTCACTTCTGCTACATTGGGCATGCTAACATCTGTGTGGAGATTGAACGATCGTTCTCCCCATAGTTTAGATCCTTGAAGTCCCAGGCGTGCCTTACTGACTCACCCCAAGTAGTGCGCCCTAAAGTGCAACGCCGACGGGGCTAGCAGCTGTCAACGCCGCGCAGAGTGGAAGCGTGGGGGCTTCTATCAAGCTGGATGGGATTGCCCCGTTCAGCGTGGGTGCGGTGAAGGGCACGTGGTCGGGGCGAACTCAGACAACGACGGCGTGATGATCTATGGGATGCTGTAAGGACGCTCCCAGAGTTGCGCCTCTTGACCACAGGTATTACCTATTTACCCTGGCCGTCACTGCAACACTGCTCGACAGTCACATCGCGATCGCCTTCGTTTCGGATGACACGGAAGCCAGGCCGGGGGAAATGGTTCAGCAACTCGATGCGGAGACGGGCGCTACGTTGTTAGCAAAGCGATTTGCAAAGCTTGGATAGTCCCTCAACATGTCTGAAACATGAGAGAATTTTCACAACCACAGGGTTCCTTCACTAGCTCGGGCAAAAGAGGCTTAGCGCCACTACTTATCGATAACGGCCGTGCAGCCGAGGCTCTGCAGCCCAAATTGGAGATCTTCAGTCCTCCACGTTCAGCCTCTTATTTGCCACCACACCATCTCTCCTACGACTTCCTCTTCAAGAGCTGAACGCGAAGCTACAATAAACATGATAGAAGTCATATATGTGATACGTCACGCGGTACGTCGGAAACAAGTCTCACCCTGAGGCCCAAGGCCTTCGACCCTTGGGCTCGACCCCTCTCGATCCCAGCCATGCTCGCATTTCAACCTAAAACACCCGTGACATTCTCACCGGTTCGCACGCTACAGGCCTTGCGGCGAGGCTTATTGAGCTGACCGGGATCGTCAAAGTTCCGGGCCAATTGGTTGGTTAATCCCCAAACGGGCGAGTACACCGCGTCCACCAAGACCCCGACCGGCATACCGACAGACCCGCCGCTCGCAGCAAAAGGAGTCGAGCAAGCCAAGGAGCTAGCCCAGCATCTGTGCTCTCTAGACCCCCCAATCGACAGAGTCTATTCCAGCCCTTTCTACCGCTGCCTGCAGACCCTCAAGCCTACGACCGAGAGGCTGTTCAGGGAGGGGAAAGGGGGAGGAAAGATCAGGATCGACCGAGGTATTGGGTATGCTTGCTTCGGTGAACATATGAAAAAGACACGGAAGACGCTGACAAGTACCTCGGAACGCCGCAGTGAATTCTTCGGACGCGCTCACTTCGACCACCCAACTCCTCCCGATCTTCAGATACTGAATCCCCATTTCGCGGACCTAGACCAGGACCATGTATCGGCACACATTCCGGCGTCGAACGGCGAGATGATAGTCGAGCTACATGAGCGAGTAAGAAATGCATTGAGCCACATCATCGCCACCCTCGACAATGAGCCCGAAGAGCCAAAGACGGTCCTCCTCTGCACCCACGCAGCCACTATGATCGCGCTGGGACGGGTTCTTACCGGCCGCATGCCAGTCGACCCAGACGAAGATGACTTCCAATGCTTCACTGCGTCACTATCGAAGTTCGTCCGCAAAAGCATCGATCCGGCGAAAGGTGTGCCTGGGAATTGGGACTGCGTCATCAATTCGGAGACTAGCTATCTGTCCGGCGGCGCGGAGCGAGGTTGGTAAGTCGCCTACGCTTTCGTTCTCCCCCACACTGCGCATCGTTCCTCACGGAAACCACGATGGGCATGTTCGCGTGGAATTGAGCGATTGGGCGATTCTTCATCCCAAACAGACTGGATCGACTTTCCGATCGTCCTCAAAACGTCGAAGATCCTCATCGGTCGCTTCCGCCCTGCTACAGGTCCTGCGAGATAGCTAACCCCTCCTACCGAGCTCTTTTCTTTTTCCCTACGGCATCCCTACGGCATCCCTACGGCAAAGCGACTAACAAGAATCCAACAGGAAATTCAACGGGGAAGAGAGCTTCGTATCCTTCGCGGAGGATGCCATGGATGGTCGAGAGGCTCCGAAGCTGTGAGGACTGTGACGGTTGGTGTACGCATACGTAGAGGGCTGAGACGTGCATCCTCAGCCGCATGCGGGCTTGCGGTGTACCTACGGGATAGCGTGGGGCAGATAAGTCTGAGCCGCCGAAGGCCCGCAAGGCTGATTGTATTGTCTAACGGGTCCCAAATTGCTGCATGCTCCAGGTCGCGTGTATGCCGCTCCCAATACAGGACGGGGCTTTTGCCTCGTGTTCGAAGCGCTGCATCTTCATCTATACCACTCTGTTTAGTCGCATGTATCCAAGATCCCACACAAGATAGACTGTAACGACCCCACCCCACCGCCAAATGTGTATTCGTAACTCGGGCGATGGGATTGATACACCATGCGCAATCTATACATCCTAGGATGTGCACGGAAACCACCCACAACAGAATCCCATGGTGAACAAACCCGTCCTGGACCACAAATCATCCCAGCTCACCAACCATACAATTTGTAACCAGTCATACAGCCCACAGCCTGAGCTTCGAAAGGGAAACCGAGCACGCGACCCCAAGTCACCGCGGTCAAACTAAGCTTCACCCATCCCCCGCCTTAGCACCACCCATAAGCCAGGTTCGCCGGTGTCCACAGTGGCGAAAACTAAACCCTGCGGAACCTCGCTGTAAATCAAACGGCTGTGGCTGTCGCAGTTTGTCTGTTCTCAACCCAGTCCTGGGTTCAACACGTGGGTCGCGTTTTTGGTTACGGAAAGGGAAGCGAGCGGGTAGGCGCGCGGGAAATTTGTGGTTCAAGCGCGAATGGTGGGACTAGTGGAGATCGACGGCGGGGGATTTCGAAGGGGGAAGGGCCGATTAAGAGCGCGGATTGAAGTGTATTAAACAATAATGTCAGGATGGGTCGTAGATGTGTTGCTTTCGAGGGATGATTGGGATCTTACGATACGAGGGATTGGAGGATGTTAGCGTCATCGTGCATACAAGGGTATGGCGTTATGGAGATTATAACCCCGCACTTGTGAGCCTCCAAGGTTCACTTCCAGAGACGTGATATGCGCCTCGATTCATATGAGTTACCGATCTTCTAAAACTAATCTAAATGCGCATTCAAATACATTCTCCCTTTGTCATCAAACTCTAGTCAGACTGGGTATCTGGTTCTAAAAGCCCAACAACAACCCGCGCTCTGCAGTACCTCAAGGCCGCCTTACCCGAGTCGAAAATCGTCCATAATCCATAGTGAATATCGCCAAACACGAAACAAGTGAAAAAGGATGCCTCATTATGAAGTACACCACAGTTTCCAAATACCAGTCCCTACCCGCCACCAGTTCGCAGCAGCCCTTACCTCCCTGCACTGCAAGACGTTTCATACGCCCGCTCCTTTCGTAATTGTCTCCTTCCAATTATTCGCCAGTGGCGTCAACAGCCAAGGTGCAAACGAATCGCGTACTGAGAGGCACATGTACAATGGCGGACGAGCTGTACGTCTTGTCTACAACCACGTCACCTTACACTCCCATCATCTGACGAGCCACCAGGCAGACGCGACAAACTACATCCACGCGCACCTACGCCCGAGGCCCGACATCCCCGCATCAACATACAACGAGCTCATGATGGCCATACAAGATCTGTGGGCACAGATGGTTAACGTTCCAGTAAAGCACCGCTTCCATGACGACCATAAGCCCAAATTGCCAGTAGGTCGTCTTGATGATCCTCACACTCTGCACTCTATCTTTATTCTGGACGATATCCGGGCGGGTATGGAACAGGGCTATGTACTACCAATCGCAGGCGAGGAAAAGGAATGGGCAACTAAGGTGAGAGCGGATGTTGAGAAAAGGGAGAAGGAGGGAGATCGCACAATGGGATTCTGGAAAAGGGAATTGGATAAAGTGGTCTAGGTGGCAAGCTGATCAGCTTCATTTGGAAGTGGGGACGTTTTCCAGTATCAATGGTGCGGCCGACGAACACGAGTAATTGCAACCTAGCCCTGGAAAGCCTCCTTGGTGTAAGCCATGTCTCACATTGAGCTTGAATCATGAGCGTGGACGCAATGCAACTGCTTCAGTAGGACGACACGCACGCTCCTTCCCTACACGGTCCCCTTAGTCATACGCGAATGCAAGCAACGACCGCATCGTTTACATAAGATAGCCTTGGCCTCGTTTTCACACACCCAGCGAACTACTGCGATGGTACCTACATCAACACATTCGCATCCCTATTGCGCCTGTCTCCTACCATTTCACTGCATCCCGTCGCAAGCCCCTTCCACTGTACATGCCCTTGCCATGGGTCATGTTCGACAGCGCAGCGTCGAACGGAGGAAGCTGTGTGGGCGGAGCAGATCCCGATATTGCTGGGATCGGGGTACAACTATCTTGCCTTCCATCATGCTCTGGCGCTCAAGCTTTACCAGGTCGTCGTCTCTTTCGTACTCGCCAGCATAATGACAACAAGTGCATCCATTCTCGCCATGATCCTTGATCAAATCTTCGATTCCAAGAATCGCTTTCGTGTCGGGTCGCCGGTCAAATACATCCGAGGCCAGTTCTTGAATACGGAGTGGAAGAAAGACTACGCTTGGCGCCCGTTCCTTGACCCGTTGATCATAGGGCTCGGGGATCAACAGCTTATTACGGGGTTTGCGGTGCTGCTGAGCGGGTGGATAAAGGTGAGTCTATCCCACCCTCGCTATGTACATTGGCCTGGGAATCGGGTGCCGACGAGATGGGTCAACAGGTCGCGCAACAGTCTTTCCGCCTCTCCGGCGCGCACTTCGTTTTGGTCCTTTATATCTGCGCGCTATCTTCCTCGTCGCACCTTGCCGCCCTCATCACTCTACGCAAGTACTTCCGAAAATACAAACTCATCGCCAAAGTGCGCATCACGCTCTTCGTTGTCTTCGCCCTGTTCCTTCTCTCCTCCATGGTCGCCGCTATTGCCCTCAACGAAATAGTTGTCGAAAGACGAGGACAGAGGTTGACAGTACATTCAGGTGCTCAGCGCCTGGCTTTCCTTGTTCCCATGGCCTTCATGCTCATTGGCTTCTCGACTGCACTTGTCTGCATCCTATACAGTCCGCACGAAGAAGCGCCCGCACCCCCCAAATGTCGATCGAGAGTCCACGATGCTTTCCACCGCCTGCACTTTGATACCTGCCCTGTGAAAGAATCCGCAAATACGGGCCTGCGCCTCGTGTACTACATATTCCTGAATCCGCTCCCCGCATTCATCGTCCAAATCATTCTCGCAACCCTGAGCGTTATCCTCGTTTTGAGCCAGAAGTTCAGCGTACCGGAGGATCCTGAGATGTATTGCGGGTTGCAGGATGAAGGGGAGAACATTTGGGGTTTTGGGCAGACATTGAGCGTGGTGATGTTGTTGCTTCCCGCCATGAGCGCTGGACAGACGTATCTCGAGGGTCGTTATGAGATCCTAGGGCATGCGCAATGAGATAGTTGCAGGCATTGCGGTGGTCTTTCGATAAGTTCGTGAATTGCGCAATCCTCCGCTTGATTCTGTTGTCATCTTCTTTCAGGCATAGCTCTTGATGCCTTAACGTCGTCTTGTCGCCAGACTTGTCACAAGTCGATCCATGACTCGCTCTAACTTTGCCAGTATCCTGCTACATGGGCAAGAAACATTAGGAAGAAGCGAGGGAACGGTCCAAGCAAAGGTAAATGTCAAAGTCAAAAATATAGCACAGCTGGGTATTCGATAGTGGTCACCCGCCTGACTACTAGTCCGGCGCTATGTGATATATCCTCTCTTAGGGAGTGATGAGGTGGGGAGGAGCTCTTTAGGCCGTCGTGCCTTTCTTCCCTAGAGCGGCGACTTCCTTTCCCGATTTGGAAGAAGGGGATGATCTCTTGTGACAGGCGTGCGTTCAAGGTGTGCAATACTGTACGTTTGCTTCATTATTCAAGGAAAGGTCAACGAGCGATGAACCAAGCTGTCAGAAACACCGCTCTTGTCCTCCTGTGGCTCTGTATCTGCGTCTGCCATTGCTTCACCTTCTTCTGCCTGCTCGAGACAACCAGGACAGTGATTCATCGTCGCTTTTCTACCCTCGAAACCCAATCATCTAGCAGCTGTCCAGTTGAGGATCACCCAGAAGGCAGACATGAAAATGAGATCAGAAACAACGAGGGATACTACCAATGAGCCACCTTGCTTCCTCTTTGGTACTGAGCAGACGTACTGAACACAAAATTGTGTTCAAGCGTTTGGCAAAGGCGCAACGTGATCCTTAGTGACAGTATAGAAGTCCGTGACGTTCGTTACCTTCAGCCTTGCGATGTCGGCCGCTGACTGTGGCCTGCTCCCGCTCCAAGTACCATCTGTCTTCAGACAGCTGTAGCCATTTGTGTATGCTGGACGTTGGAGTAGGTATTCAATGACCTTTCCATCGTTCAACGGACTCCAGTTGGTATTCTGAGGCCCGAGGGCATGCATAATTGATGCGTAGCATGCTTTAGCAAAGCCGTCCACATAGGTTGCAAAATCACCTTCTGAGTCGCCGACGGAGATGGAATCCTAGTCAACTTCGTCTTCCGGAGCGTCAGGCCTGGAGATAGCCGTGACAAGGGTGGTCATACCGTATGTGTCGGTTGTCATAATAAGTCCACCCACCAATGAATAGGAAGGCCTCGTAGGTAATATCTACCGTTGCAGAATTGTTGCGCTGGAGAACTGATATTGTCAGTATCTGCAAAGTTGTGCTGATCAGATAAATGTGGTTAATCTGGGACTTACTGATGTCCCTACTGCTATAATTGGTCCAGGGATCGGGATCATTTGTCGATAACCACCCCATTCTCTCTTTTACTGCGTTCATGTTACTATCCCTTGCTTCGCATTAGGGGCCGTGCCACCGCGGGGAGGAGGGGGGAGGGGGGGGGGCGCTCCACTCTCACATTGCGAGGGCACCCCACCATTGTGCGGCGTCGGTTTGGTTATTCAAGTTAGGAAATTGAACAACAGTATTCACTGGGTTTGACAAGGTCGCTCTCCCAGTGCGAAGATTCACTGGGTTCATGAATGAAATGGCCAAGTTCGAATAAGCCGCTTGAAAGTGGCATAGACAGGGCACAAAGTGAGTGAACATGCACGTCCCATCCACCTAACATCTAGTCAACACACGGCACTTCCCGTGGTGGGGTTTGTAAGACTTACTGTAGCCGACGATTTGCCCCAAACCTATGTAGCGCCCGTGTTTCGGGCGTCACTATCTCGCTCGACTCTGATCTCGATGAGATCTACAGTGCAGTCGCTGAGGGTGTTATTCTGGTATGACATGGCAGGAATCGATATTGGTATAACATCCAAATCACCTTGGACCAAGCTGATCAGTTGATATGATAGCCCTAGATTCGTCGTGAACAACGTGGTGCCGACGGCCAGATTTTGCGATCCGCGTGTAGTCTCGACCTTAGCTATCCGCGACCACGGTGCTTTCAGAAACCAGAACGTTTAGGCCCAAATCTCGTTAAGACTCGTTGTGTAGGTGGTCCTAAAACTGCTCAGTACTGCAACTACCATAACAGGGTAGGTTCATACTGACCTTAAGATATAGCCGTTTGCCCCAAGATTGATTATAGTGAATGGTGAGTGCCCTAATACCGCCGACAGCAAAAGGGATTCTGGGCGAGATAGATTGTAGTTGAAGAAAGATCCGTGATGATGCACCATGTTTTTGACCTGGGGAGGAGTGTTTCACACGTCGAATTCTCACTTAGCCGCAGCCGAGGAATACGTCTCTTGGTTGCAGAAGACGGCTAGGACTTGCAGAGCAACAATCCCTTGAGGTGCTCGTCGTAGATCACGCCAAACATGGATCCGGATGCCGTCCGATCGATAGCTGGCAGATAGCCGTATCGTGGCTTAACAGAAGCGGATGCAGATCAGCAGCTAAGAAGTTCGCCGGGTCGGGTTCAATTGGACAGAAAACTCATCTCAGCCTCCTCGGCATTGCCCTCCACAAGGCTAGCGAATTCGAGGACGGCGCGTCGCCTTCGGCCCCCACCGATCTCAGTGTTTCAATATGCGAAGCCATCATGTATGAATTCATTGGTGTCGTTGCGTCGACTGCACGAAAAGGAACTGTTTGACGTAGGAAAGAATCGTAATAAGCCGGCATATGGTTTTACTGCATCTCGGAGGAGTTCTGACTCCCGCGAGGAAGTCGAGAGTGTAAAGTGTGCTGAGCTGATTGCCAATGCCTTAGAATCGTGTGAACGCGTTCGATTGGACTCACAGAGGACATCTAACCGCGTGTATCTCGGATTGTACTGCAGCCGCATCTGCGCACCCCACTCCCATCAGGTCGTATCTTCTTTCTTGGCGGCAGCAGCTGCATCAACGCTAGATAGACGGGCATGCCACGGTGCAAAAGTCGGTGATTTTACAAGCAATATTAGCTGTGGGCAAAGCTGGTCCTAGCACTTTGGGATGAGTGAAAGACTCTGGGAAACGCAGTCTCTTCAATCATGAATGAAGACGGTACTGCTCCATTCTCACGACTCCAGAATACCTTAAGAATCCTAGCATAGCAACATAGGTATCTTCGGGATGTGGCAGTGTTCTGTATTGTGTCGACGGCTTCGCTCGGGCATCCGGTTGTCGCTGCGATCTTCAAGGTCTCGCCAGCATAATCTGCGTCGCTACTCTAGCTTTTTCCAACCAATGCAACTCGCACAACGCTTCCGCTCTTAATGCGAGGATCTATCCGTCACTCTTGGTCTCCTTCATCCGGTCTTCGCAGTCGCCTCTCCCTCCTCTTCACTGTGTATACTCTCCGCCCACCCAATCCACTCGCCCATGCCCCTCACGAACCCATTGTGCTCGTCCACCGTCCCACCGTGGCCCCAGACCATTACCGCATCGAACTCGCCGAGCTTCTCTGCGACCCTGACCTCAATCTCCGCCTCCCGCTCTTCGTCTGCCTCCTCGCCCGCTTGTGCCTCATCTCCCTCTTGCCTCCTTTGGGTTTGCTGACCGGCGGGGAGGTCCTTGTCCGTGATGCGTATTATAGCGCCCGCGTAGTTTGCTGGCAGAGGGAGCGTGGTGCCGTGCAAATGGCGGCCCCGGAAGTAGGCGTGCGATGTGCCGTTGTCGTCTTTCGTGGGCTTCCAATACCGTTCGGCGGCATTAATGGGTCCAGAGCGGTTGACATGGGCGGGAAGGAGGTTCGGCGTCGCCTTTTGCGATGGGGTGGTCTCTCGGATGGCGAGCATTTTGAGCGTTGGAGGAGTGCTTGAGGGTATCTGGCTGGGGCACTGGTTGCGACGGTGATGTTTCGGAAGAAGAATTGCAAATGCCGTACGGGTGTGGTTAGATGTGTGTGTGTGAAGGTTGGCGATCGGTCAATTACGCATGGGACGCGTTGTTAGGGTAAATGAGACGCGTTCCATCCACAGCACTTGCGCACGGACGCTCTTTCCGTTTCTGGCCGCCCGGTCGGTGGTTCGTCCCACAACCTTGACACTCCGAATCTCTTGAAGATGGTGAACGAAGACTTTTCGCTTTTGATTCGCATTGCTCGATTCCCGCTTTTCCCGCGTGTGAGATCCAGCAGTCTTCCGCTGTCGCGATGGCGGCTTTGTCGGCTTCCTTGGTTCCCGCCTCCGGCTAGGTAGCGGCCAGTGTAGCGGCAGTGCGTTGAGCCTGCTATCTGGGTACTGCAAAGCTCAGAAATGCAGACCAGCCTCACGATCCGCCGAAATATATTGGAAATGTCGGCGTCAAGAGCCAGAAGACCCTGGATCGGAAGAAGAAGAGCCGCATAAGCTTCACCAAGCCTGCATGTATCGTCGTGGTACAAGGAGGGTTTGGGCCCTCGCCTACAGGCCGGCACGCCGAGCCGACGCCTCTGTTCCTGCGTACGACTGCACATTAACAACGTCATTTTTACAGCACGTCGCCTGTCAGACTATATATATTGCTGCCCACCTCATTGTGACCCAGCTTTAGCAACACACGCAATGTCAGCTCTAACGGTCCCAGAATCGGCCCACTCCGATTGTGGAGTCTCGCGATGCCAGAGAACGGTCGCAAACGTCATCGAACGCTAAAAACGGCAAAGTACCCTCGTCGATTCTGCAGCTCAAACATATGCTACACGCAGCTCGGATGCTGCCAGCGCCCCGTCGGCTCTCTGTGTCTCCGGCGAGTGCGACAGCTATGAGGGTAGAAATGGCCGTCGTTCGCCGGCGGGGTAGAAGGGCAATTGTTGTCGATTCTCACGGTGGCATTCTCTTTGGGCTTGTAGCGATAATTGAGGTTGTACACGCCCATCAGGAATTGAAAGCGCACTGTTCCACATCCCAATTGGATTCGGACGCCTCTGCCTCGCTTGTCGTCCGATTTCGCACACAGTACACTGTGCGCCCGCAATGACGATTTTCAGTCCCGTCACAGGAACAGCAGCTTCTATATGGAACACCCTCGCTTCTCAGGCCTGGGAACCGCTTGTTACATTATGTCGAAGCGGCACACTGTCGCAATTGGAAGGCATTCGGCAAGGGAGACTCGTGTTGTATGAGAAGAACTCAAGCAAAGCCTCCAGCGTGTTTGGAGCAGAGAAGGATGGATTTCCAGTCGCTGTCTTACATGTACACGACGAGAAGTTCTGGGTTCGATTAGCACTTTTCGCAGACATGGTACGTCTTCTGCCCCGAACACTGGCGGTATGATGGATTTAGAGGGTTGCAGTTGCTAAACATGGCTTCTAGGGGTTCTCAGAAAGCTACATGCTTGGCGAAGTCTCATCACCAGATCTGACGAAATTCTTCGAGGTAGGTTGAGCGCCCCGACGAGCACGCCAGGGGCTTACAACGCAGCTCTTCATCCTGAACCGCAACTACCTCTCAAATGGCTCTACGATTACTTCCGCAATCTTCACAGGCCTTGCTGGCTTTGTTCGAAGCACCAATAACCTCAAGAACGCGCGCTTGAATATCATGGCTCATTACGATATCTCGAACGAGATGTTCGCCGCCTTCCTTTCGCCAGACATGACATACTCGTGCCCAGTATGGCTACCAAAATCAGACCCCCGATCCGCCAAGGAAACCCTCGAAGCCGCACAGATGCGCAAGCTCGACCGTTTCATCGACAATACACATATCACTTCGGCAGATCATATACTTGAGATTGGGACGGGCTGGGGTAGTTTAGCAATGAGAGCGGTGCAACGGACAGGGTGCCGAGTAACGTCGGTAACTCTTTCCATTGAACAGAAACAGCTCGCGGAACAGCGGATACGCGATGCGGGCATGGCAGACAAGATCGCCGTTCTCCTATGCGATTACCGCAATCTCGAAGTCCCGTCCGAGGGCCCATACGATAAGATCATCTCGATCGAGATGCTGGAAGCGGTGGGAAAGGAGTATCTCGAAACGTACTTTCAGTGCGTAGACAAGCTGCTGAAGAGGGAGGGAGGCATAGCATGTTTTCAGTGCATCACGATGCCCGAACTACGGTACGACGCGTACGCGAAATCAGACGATTTCATCCGGCGATACATCTTCCCTGGCGGCCACTTGCCGACTGTGACTCAGCTCGCGAATTCGATCACAAACGGTTCAAAAGGGACTTTGGTGGTGGACAATGTGGAGAACATCGGACCGCACTACGCGAAGGCGTTGAGACTTTGGAGGGAGGCATTCTTGGACAATTGGGATAGTCACATCAAGCCGCAGTTGTTATCGGAGAAGAAGAGCCTGGATGGTGAAGGTGCAGAGGTTTTTAAAAGGAAGTGGGATTACTACTTCCGATATAGCGAGGCGGGCTTTGCGACAAAGACCTTGGGCGATGTGATCATAACGGTGGGTAGAGAGGGCGCGTTGCAGATGATGGAGGATGTCCCGTTGTGAAGTTGTGAAATTTTCCCCCACTGTCTGGATAGCATTTCGCGGAGTTCTATCGTTTAGATGCTGGCGGGCTTATACGGCGATTTTGCGCCTCCAGCTCTTGAAGAGTCTTAAGATCAATGAACCCACTTGACTCAATTCTGAGCCATTCATTATTTGCACGTGAAACACATCTGCTTTCCCCAGACGACACACGCCTCTTTCTATCCTCCAGCTCATCAAACAACGCATCCTAGATTGCTGCAAGGTGTACCCGCATCATCTGCGAAACGCTAAGCCCGTTGAATCTAGCGTCTTGGCATTGTTATCAGATCCTGAAGTCCAATATGACGTCGCACCCTTCATGTCTCTCATCACCACGAGAGCCTATCCTCTCTGCCCCGAACACACACAATGATACTTCGAAGCTCCCCAACATTCTGCTTGCGTATACCAATCCTTCCGCCGGTTGGCCGTCGCGCCTTCCATCACAGCCCAACACTTCGAGCCAAGAACCGCATATACGACAACGTGCGCCAACCTAACG
>JAFHBV010000248.1:0-56734 GCA_019022785.1 Pseudomonodictys pantanalensis
CTGTGTGATACTTGTCGTTCTTGCTGTCATGGCGAATCCTATTACTCTGTTCGGGACGTTCATTGGGATGGGCGGCTCAAAAGCTTCATGGGCTGCATGGATGGGGCTTTGAGTGCCTAGTTATCTCTTCTTCATAGGGCTATTGATGTGAAGGACTTGTACAGGGACGTAGATATCCTTGTTGAATTCAGCATTGTTGCTTCGTGCTGGATGAAGCGTGGTCGTGAGGTTCATCTCGTCCGACCAGATCGAGTATTCAACTGTCACCATTATTTGTGTATCCCTAACTATTGTGGAAATGATCAATTTAAGCCTGATGCTTTAGGTGGGCTTGAGTGAAGAGTTCTGCAGCTGAAGGGACGGTCGCACGTGACGTCCCAGAAGCCGGCTAGCGGGACCAACGACACCAAAGTGCTCCGTGCGTCCTGCCTCAACGTCACCTCGGATACGAACTCTCGGTGCGACTTTGCTTGTATTCATCCCGAGGACGCGCTTTTGCATTCACCCCACTACCAACCCGCTTGCATACCTTTGTCTTCTTATCATAGGGAAAGATTTAACCGTCAAACAGGCAGTTTGCTACCAATTCTTTCCGCGAAGGCGTAGAGGACACACGCCGGCAGAGGTGACATACCGCGAAGCTCATTGAGTACAGGTTGGAAAGAGAGGGTGTGGAATGGCCAAACGAAAGAGAACGCCACGGGAGGAGACAAACAGCCAGACTCGGAATGTTGTTCCAGCAAAACGAAGACGGGCATCGCGCAGCGCGACGGCAGAGGCTGGCCCCTCGTCACCACTTCGCACGCGCAGCGCCGATTTGCTCACGCCTGAGCCCAGCAACCTTGATGAGTTGCACGGCCCGAATGCTGAAGTGCAAGTCGAAGCCACGAGCGATGCTGAAGCACAACCACAGCCTCCCAAAGGCTCCTACTTCCCCTTCATGGAGCTCCCGACCGAGCTCCGCCTCCACATCTACCGCATGGCCTTCCAGCGCGACGAGCCTCTATACCTACATCTGACCCGCCCATCAAATTGGCTGCCGCCAAATTCCAACGACGCCGGCAGCGACCCCCGGCGCCACATACCCGACATCGAGCCGCCGCCCGGTTACGTCTCCCCGTCCCTCCCCGTCGCCTTACTCTGCGCCTCGAAGCAGATCTACAGGGAAGCACGCCCGGTTCTATACAGCGACAACACATTCATACTGCCGCTATACAGTGGGATTCACACGCTGGGGGCGCTGCATCAACGGAGCAGGAGTCTGATTAAGAGGATTCGGCTGACGATTCCGAGTCACCATGATATTCTGGATGGGTTTGCAGACCTAGTCCGATTGGGACTACGGTATTGTTGGGGGCTGAGGTCGTTTACGATTGTCTTGGATTTGGATTTTCCGGATGATAGTCGCGGGATGACGACGACGAGTGTGTATGCGAATGCATTCCATATACTGAGGTGGCTGCCCAAGGGGTGTGGGGTTGTGCTTGAGGGGACGGTCAATGAGGTATGTTGTTTACACAGAGAGCGTACAACGGTGCTTGTGGCTGGGTAGACGTGGTGGTTGATGATGCTGACGATAGGTGTGTAGGTTGTTAGAGAGGTTATTGAGGAGGAGGGCAGGTTAGGAAGGGACTTGACTGAGGTGAGTTGGACGAAGCCGAACGAGTTTGAGGGACTTTTTGGCTTGATTGTGAGTTTAGCGTGTGGGGTTCAAGATGGGCTGACGTTTTGAGCAGGTTAGTTATTTGAAGAGGCAGCATCAGATGCCTGAGCGTCATTGATTTGGAACTCGCCACACGTATGATGAGTTGGAGATGGATGGATTGGATGCTCGTTGGTTGGCTTTCGAGATGGGGTTGGTCTGACTTTTAGGACTATGAGTTTCGAGAATGACTCTTGATTGTGATTGAAGACATGTTGATGACACGGCGGGACTTGGCGAGGAGAGGTGGGACATATCGAGCAATCGTGGAAACTCGAGAGACTAGAGTGAAGTCTACATCCTTTGGAGAAGAAAGTACGATTGGACATCGCTAATCACGCGCGCTCCAATCGTCGACTTTCTTGTTGTCATCTCTGGGTGATAGGCCTCGTATATCACAGTGTGAGAATACATTTAAGTTCATGAGCCGGTTAAACAATGCTAGATACATCCAAGTCGAACCAACGCCCCAACCAAATGATCCGTACCCACCATCAGAAGAGTATCAATACCTCCCAGCCGATCACACCAAGACCGCTAATTATACATGAACCCAGCCCCCAAGGCAATGCTCAAGATGGACACGGAGAGGCAACTAGTTACCCATAGACTCCTTCGTCTGCACCAACTTGGACCGCTTCGACCGAGGCCGCAAAGCGTACCACCTTTACCCCTTCGTTAACAATCTCCCCAGCTTATCTCACATAAAACCGCATGTACCAATCGATGATTTCCAAGTCGATCTGGATCGGTATCCTGTAGAATTCGTCTCCCTGGACCCCTTGTGGCTTGAATTTGGCTTTGATGCCTTCCTGCCAATGTGTCAGGTCGAACATTATCGCACAGTGATCCCATTGGCGTCAATATCTTTCCTGGCATCTAATGGGCCGAAAGTAAGTTTTTGCGGTGAGCTTTGAAGGAGATCGGGCTGAGATGCATGCCCTTGTTGTTCTCATGGGTTGTTCGCCGCCCATCCTTTAGTTGGTCTTTGGTTGCGTCAGACTCACAGAGAAGTAAAGCACCTTTCCAGACTTTTGCGAGGACGTGGAAGTCGTGGTGGGCATAGAGAGCGATCTGCGATACTGGCGACAACAGGTCGCTCCCCTAGTACCTACTCAGTATCCAGTTATACTTGGATTCAGCGGCTTGACGCTTACCTTCATGACAATGTATTTGAGGGTTTCCATGTGCCACAGCGTCCCGTCATTTTCGTAACGCTCACGTGTCTGGCTGAAGATACCGGTCGTGGCATTCTCATCCTCACAGGGTAGATTGTCCTCGATGGCAAGGCTGACCTTGGGTGACTTTTTGGCCCCATGTATATGTTCGACACACAAATGAGAGCGCCGCGAGCCATTGCATTTACAGAGAGCCCGTAATAGTCAGTACCTGGCTGAAATCGTGAATACANGNCACGCACTTACTCTGGTAANTTNATCAGCACCATGGNGCTCTCTGGAATGTCTTCTCACCGCTTGGGCCGGTCTAATTCGCTGTGCAAGAACGTCTTTAATGCCTCGGTCCACCCCAGCCCCCCGGTAAGCACGATCGCGCTCACCCCCCGTGTTTTAATGGTTTCCGAGAGTGCCTGTTCCACAAGGGACCAGATGTGGTCCTACAACTGACGGCTTTCGAGCATTAGCATTAATCTGAGTCGAAAAGGGCCATGCTTGAGGCTAACACTTACTGAGTAAGAACGAAATGATGATTTTGCAGCGTTCGATGGCCTTTCTCATCCTTGCTGCCCTTCTTCAAGCCCTTGACTCGGAAAGAGGCTCCACGGTCCGAATTCCAACGGAAGTCGATCTTCTCCAACATTTCGAAGTCACGCGTGATAGTGTCCTCAGTGATCTCGCGTATCTCTCGTTCAGAACCCAGGTATGACTCATCCTTGAGAGCTTCGTATGCGAAACTCCTCAGGTTCTGGGACAAGTTTACGGCCCCAACCTGACCTCCTGTATGAGTCATTAGTACTTGTACACCATTATCAGATGAGGGGAGTTTGCCGATTGGATTTTGAACCTCCCTTTCAAGCCGTAGCGCACTGGAAGAATGGGTGACCTGGTATAGACTGATGTCTGCAGTGCCTCCGCCAGCGTCCACGATCAGGATCGATTGCCCACGCTTCGGGAAAATGTCAGCTCTATGATTGAAGCTCTCCTTGGGAGTGGTACTTACGCAGATGAGTATATTCTTGTACGTAAGGCAGTGCAAGACCGCGGCTTCTGGCTCTTCAATTATAAATACCTTGGCTTCGGGAGCATCAAAGTCCTTCCCGAGTCTGCTATCCCTGATAGCACATCGAACAGTCTTCTCCATCTATGTCATGGTGCTGTAGTTCCAACTGACAGGGATACAGAAGGCGACGCCAACTGTAATAGACGTCAATGCTTGATTTCCACGACGAATGAGGGATCTCCTACTTACCTGTCTTCTTGTCGAAGTCCGAGTCACTTGGTAGATCACCCGACAGTTCTTGACATCCTTGACGAAGCATACCAGGAGTCGGATTCTTCAAAGGATTATCTTCGAGACCAGTATCTTTAAGCTTGTCCAACTGAATCTGGAGCTGCTTGCGTAGGTCATCTCCGGTGGTCTTGTCCAGTAATAGCTTGATGTTCTCAAATAGATGCCACACTCTATCGGATCTCGTGTGATCATTCTCTGGTCCGCACAGTAAAGCGGTTTCTTCTGCTATAGGACGCCACGGTTGCGGCTATCATCTTTGGGTGTTTTTGAGACTGTGAGGCACGGCAAGCGACATTGAAGTAGTAGGAAAGTTCCGCGAGCAAACTTCAGTCTGTTTGCTCGCCATGCAGGCAATATGCACTATGTGAGCGGAGGAGCGTGGAACCCCACAACAGGCCCAGACATCGGATAACAAAGCGATGGGTCCTCCAGTCATATTATGGTTGGCCGGCGACTGACCGGCCGCGAGATGACGAGTGTTTCCCAAAAGTCGGAAACCACACCCACTCAGCCCTTCTACAAGGATATGGAGCACCCTGTATCCAACACTGTCTTCGTACTGGTCATCACACCCCCGCTCATCCCAGCGCCACTGGCCGAAATCGTCGTTGTCGCAACCCCAAAGACTGTACTCGTCACTACGTCGCCGACTTGCGTCACAGTCACCAACTGCTTGTCCACAGATATGATGGTCGTATGCGGAATAGGCGGGTACGTGTAGTCTGGGCCCGCTCCACTGACCGCTCTTCTCGCGGGCAAATATCGTTTCGCGGGCGAGCCGCAGGTACCGAATGCAACTTGACAGCCCGCGGAGCAATACACTGACGTGCTCCCGCAGAAACCATACTCTGAGCAACAATTGCCGAAGTCACTCCCCAGGCAGGTCTGCCCCGTTGTTCCACCGCATGCGCCATTCAGCGACACCTTGAGCGTTGAGGACGGAATAGGAGCAGTGCCTGTAGCTGTGGATGTTGTGTTGCATGAGCCAAAAAGAGATTGGCAACCTGGACCGCAGTGATCTCGTGAGGAGCCACAGTATCCGTATGCTGTACAATTTCATTAGTCCCAAGTCGTTGCGAGGTGCATGCTTCACCTACGCGAGCAGCAATCACCAAAGCCACTTCCCGGGCAGAGATAACCGCTTGGGCCTCCACATGACCCGTTTGGAGAGGTTTTGACGGTCGACGTGGGGAGGGCGCTTGAAGAGACCGGGGAAGGGGTGACGCAGTTGCCGTAGTCGGATTGGCAGCCTTCGCTAGTCAAACAGTAGATGTCAGTGCTTCCGCAGAAACCGTACACTTATGCAAGTCAGTTTCGAACGGTGAAGACACAGGAGTGGACTCACAAGAGCAGCAATTGCCGAAGGACGAGCCTTGACAGGTCTGGCCTGTAACCTTGCCGCATTGGCCATTAAGTGAGGTGGGAAGAGTGGCAGTTGGTAAGCTCGGGGTTGATGAGCTCGGCGCGCCAGAAGTGGCTGATATGCTTCCAGTTGAGTCGCAGCTCTGCGATTGAGTAATCGTCACTGTGGTGGTGCTAGATACTGTCTGGTTCCCATCCCAAGAGGCTGTTTCGGTCGCTGTGGTGGTAAACTCCGTGACGCTGCTTGACAGTAAGCTCGGGCTCGCAAGACAGTGGCATATGGATGAGCTCACGTGGCTGTAGCAGTCGGGGCAATCAAGGCAGTAGTGGTCTCAGTCACAATGGAGAAAGCAGTATCGGTCACAAATGTGGGCGAAGCCACGATGAATACGCGTGATGATATGCTGGGTGCACCATTGACCACTGGTTGACTAAACTTCAACGTGTATGTCCCTGGAGCAATCTGATTGTCGAAAGCAGTAGGGCAGTCGAAGCCAGAGTAGGTGGTTGAGCCACCAGCAGTTGGGATAATCGAGGGAGGAGCTAGGACGGCACAGGTCGTCGTCTTCGCGGATAGGCCACTGGTCGTCACGATGAGGGGCGTGATGGCATAAATTGAGGTCCTCCCAAGGCCTGCAGAGCGGGTAGGAAAAGAGCATACAGCGCCATTGCCTGCTGATCTTAGCCCTAGCTAGAAGAAGCGGGTCTACACTCACTAGATGTGAAGCTGCCAGCAAGGCCGAAGTAATTCGAGTTCGCCGCGTTGAAGGCGAACGTCGGAGTCGCTGCAATACCCGACAACGACGTTATCAGATCCGGAGACCCAAATCGACAGCCAGCCATATTGTAGCTTAGCGGCAGCTGGTATATTAGAGATTAGATTAGTGCGGGCCGTGGGAATGGACAGCGACGTTGTAACAGAGTTGGGTCAAGTGCAGCACTCTCAAGCCGCGATTCTTGAAGCTATACATGCAGACATTTCTCTGCTCTTATACTTGAGTTTTGAGCTAGATCCAGATGCCAATGCGGCTCAAAGGGGATATTCTCGATTTCTTCCGCGAAGCGAGAGGGTGCATGCCTGTCGTATCGGCGTACTGCTCGAATGCGGCGTTACTATCCCAGTTATCAATATTATAGCTTCCCAACATCTACCTCGGAACCTCGCTCAACGTCGTTGTGTGTCGGCCGCTGCTGGGTCGATATGAGAGCTAAACCCGTCTCCACCCTCAGCACGTACAATGCCCTGCCACAGAGAGGCTCTTTGCACAGAAAGTCCTGTGTAACTTATAACTGCGGAAGCCGTTGGAGGGTTGCAATATCGAAAGGCTGCAAGTATGCAAGAAGCAGGAGACGAAAGGGTCTGGGGCGGGACGGAACTATCCTGGGACTACCCAATTAATTGTATCAGCTCCAGAGAGCTAGTACAGGGGTAACGGGGTCCGGGAGGAACTATGGACGAAGCTTTGATGCCCATTTGAAGCCATAAAGACGTCGTAGTGGTGGCATCAGGACACGATGGGCCGTCGAAGGGTGCGACGCAGTCCCGTTAGGACACATCATGCTTCGGTCAGGAAGCAGCCCCGTTTGGGATAAAGGCGGGCCCCGAAATCGAACATTGATTGCCTCGGCCTAGCGTGCAGGAGACGCAATGACGGGCGAAGAATATATAAGACCACACAGTCTCGTACGTGAAGCAGGCGATGCTGGTCGCGACGGGGACGCGTCGAGTGTGCGACCCGACAATTTGGTTCAGGGGCTAACAAAACGGGGTTAGCGCTATTCGGCGATACGCGACACTCGTGGATGGAGAAAGGCGAGGGTGAAGGGTAGTTGCTCAACACAAACTCAGACGCGTCTTTGGGGCTGAAGAATCGCATGCTCAATGAACGATGAAGTTCGCATATCACGATATGCCACCTTTTCGAAGCCGCCGTATCCTCCTGAGGAATCATTCAATCGCTTTGCAGGCCGCCACGATGCTCCACACCTAAGTCGCATCGAAAGGCATACGACAAGTCGCGTCGTCATCACCAGAAACTAAAAGCGGTCCTGCTGATCTTAGTCAGTCTTCGGAACAGTAGGCCTCTTCGGGGGAACCATCATACCGTTTGTTTAGTCGCGCAGGCTTCCAGATTAGTGAACAGAGGAAAGTCGACGGCCACTGTCCCATACAAGTGTTGTGAGGAATGTGACATTTGCTATATGATGAGTGACGCCGCGCTCTAGCCATAATGTCATATCCGTTGTGTATCCTTGAGCACGTCGCCTCCGCCGTTAAGGTGAGTTGGGCTAGATGATCAAGTTGGAACCGGCTTGGAGCTCGATTTGTGGCCAGGTCCAGGAGCTGGAGTGCTACGAAGATTATCCAATGCCCATATTTTCTGAGTGAAACTTAGATTCACTCATACTTGAACTCCTGTCCTACCAACCGCTCACTCAGGGTCCATAGCTGTCGGGCTGTGTCGCGGTCTGCGGCGTAAGGCTCAATCGAGAGATCCACGTTGTTCTCGAGGAACGACTTTCCGTTCAGGTCTACACGAAGCGTCAGTACATGCTCAGAAATGCTGAATGCTAGTTGCTAGAGGCTATACTAACCGTCAATGCTCCGATCAAACGCTGTCACGATGTACGTTGAGGCTCCCTCAGTGACCGTTCGCCACTTGATCTTATCAGTGACAGAGCCGTCGGGATTGAACCAACCTAGCATTATCAGCTGCAATGCCTATCGAGCCATGTTCAACCTACCCAACGCGACTTTCGTCTCGATTGGTATATTGCGGGAAATCTCGGTCCCCTTGATTGCTACCATGGTCATTCTAGCGAATATGTGTGGTCAATTAGGTTTTGCTTACCTCCTGGGTCCATGGAAAAGCTCCGCAGACCGCGTGTTTGTAATCTCTCGGCCAAGGAGACGGAGAAGAGCATCATTGCGGTCTTGGATTGACCGTATGCCACGAAGGGCACATAGTCGTTCCCGTCCTGGCATTCCATATCAGCATCTGCATCGTGGCTGTGAGACTTGACGTCTCTAGCTGACGCAGCAGCACAGGAGGCAGGCAGCCTACATCAAAGCCAATGTCTTCTAGCATAACAGAGCTAGCCCTATACCCTGCGCTTGAGACGTTCACAACACATGCTCCAGCGACTGACTCGAGCAAGGCTGACATGAGGAGATTGGTTAAAAGGAAGTGCCCAAGATAGTTCACTTGGAACTGGAGCTCGATGCCCTGCCTCGATGTTCGGTAGTCCGGGAGGTCTATCATCCCGGTCAGTCTCCGTGTTGCCGACAAGCTTCCGCTCAGTCTCCGCAATCCTAATGGGACCTTGGCGACTCACTCATGATCGCAGCATTATTGATCAATACGTCGACAACAGACGTTATTTCGAGGATCTCCCCTGCAGCCTTGCGCACAGAGTTTAGGTCGGCTAGGTCCAACTCAACGCCCCTCACGTTGTGCTGATGATTCGAGCCTGCAATGGCGGTGGCCGTTTCATCCATGGCTTTCTTGCTACGACTGGCTAAGATTAGGAGTTTCGGTCCGTGCTTGAAGATCACACGGGCTACCTCAGCTCCCAGGCCTGCGCCTTGTTAACAACAGACAACAGGCGCAACATCATCAGACAGAGGGCATAGGTACCCAAGGGACTCACGCCAGTGATGATGACTGCAGTAGGAAGTCAGTTTCGAAGTGGTTCCAGACGGTGTGGTTTCGTAAGCGCCATACCAGTTTTCCCAGCAATATTGCTGGCCAACTTTGCAGCGACTTCTTCCGCATTGTCGGCGGGCGAGAACGTGCCTAATTGCTCAACGACGCGGTCGAATACTGCATGCTGTGCGCTGGTGTCGGTCGAGAATGCAGTGCCCTGGTGAGACATATTCATGGATGAAGAGTAATGACAAATTAGAGCACGATCTCACTACCAAATGCGGATATCGCTGGTTCTGTATGCGCTGGGTTCCGTGCGCAAGGCGATGAGCGAACGGGAACCAGCACGCCCACTCCATGGCGCCTCATATAGCAATTGTCTTTGAACTGCATGCTCGGAATTCCGCGATGGACTATGCATTCAACATATACGAACATAGGGTTTGGCAGAGCGCGTTCGTGCGAACGTCCGATTGTGGATACCAAATCCCGAAGCCCACTGCGGAGATAGTGATGACAATTGACAATATGTACCTTGCGGTAGTGAAGGGTGAGTAATTTTGAGGGATAGAATAATCTTCGGATCCCAGCAGCGGCAGCGGGCACCCGAGACTTCGGTCCATCGTCACCGTGCAGCACGGGTCGAGCGCACGCCTCATTGATCTAAGGCTGAACCTGTGTGATTGGTGTGTCAGGCGCTTGTGCCATGTGCACGCCCACTTCGCATGGCGATAGCTGCTTGATTTTGCACAGAGCGTTGTAGGCCTGCAACTTGTGAAGGGCGGTCTAGCTGTTGATGTATAAGCAGCCAAGAATCGTGGTCGGGAGAACATGGTTGGGTGGAAGCTTAATTTAAGCATTGCCGTAACCGCATCTCGCCTAGTGGAGATAGCGGAAAACCACCGCGAAGGCGCCGCGCAATGGCATTCCCGGTCCTCAGTGGGCGGTAGCCGTTGCGGTTGTTGCTGTTGCGCGTCGCCCACCGCTCTCACCCTCGAAGGACGCGCTCGCCGGGCTGCTCACGTGTCTACCCAAGAGGCCCTCTTTTCACGGACTAAACTCGGTTTGTCGCTGATTCATCCTTCAATGAGCTCTTTTCCCGTCCTTTTCCAGTAAGTGATAGCACCGTGTACCTGAAGGCCACATCACCGACCACCCGCGACGCAGCGGCACTCGTCACAATGCGTCCACAAGGGAGACACAGCGCTAGTGAGCCCTACAGACGTGGAGTTAACCCCAGTGGAACCCCCTGATCCAGAGCACCGTTCTGAGGCGGGATTAAAGTTAAGCTTGATCGCGGCAGGATTCGGCCGTGCGTGCTTGTTCACTTCTCCGCCAGTTGCTATTCTCGTCCGACTTATTCAGCGGTCCAAGAAAAGGCATTACGGGGAAAGGGCTTCCCCATGCAGCTAGCCATGTATCGGCCACCTTACGGCATGTTCTCGAAGGCGGTAGCCTCCTACTTAAAAGATTCCATACAACCTTGGCGATCACTCGAGGTCACACTAATCAAGATATCAAGAGCCCCATCCTGCCTTTGATTCTTGCATCCCACATTCTCGGAATTCGCTGTTTTCATCTGCTGGCGCCATGTTCTCCACACCTTCACTTCAGTCGCAGCCTGCTGCATCGAAACCGGGAAGGAAACCAAAACAGCCCGTAGAAGGAGAGGAGCCCGGGAAGAAGCCCAAGAAGGTCAACAGCGAGATTAGGAAGCAGCAGAACAGGATAGCTTCGAGGAACTACAGTAAGCTCCATCTCCTGCACTTCAAGACCCTTCACTCGAGCAAGACTAACAATCGCTGTGTTGTAGGAGAAAAGCGAAAGAGGAAGCTTCAATATCTTCAGCAGCTTCTGAGGGATGGTTCCGGTGATGAACAGGGAGAAGGATCAGACGATGGCTCCTACCAAGACCCGCGGGGACTGTCGCCAGGATACATCGTGCCAGGCTCATCGGTAGCTGGTTCTCCTCTCCCCTCAAACGTCGGCTTCAACGCATTGGCCCCTGCCAGCAACAACATCGTTGATCCGGTGCTGGTGACAACTGCGACCTCGTACGACAGCCATCTTATCCCGACTTCGCAAGCCTTCCAGACGTACGAGGCCGGTTGGAACACATCCATGTACGATTCACCACCGCCGCCAGTTAGTAACTCATCTTGGAATTTGCCATCTTGGACAGCCGGGGTGGACATGGCGGGCCCAGCGACTTCACGAGCGGACGACTTCCACTTCGCACCAACGTATGCACACCATGCATTCCATCAGCTACCCACACCACCTCAACAGCATCTTGAGCCCGTTGCCAGCTCTGATCTGTTTCTCATGGGCAACTACCGCGCTTGCAGGAGCTCCGGTAGCCAACAGCAGACCTATCCAAACTTCACCACCCGTCCGATATCCCCATACAACCATACCTCATACTCGATGGCACCCTGAGCCATGTTCGGAGCGCTTCAAACCATTTACCACTTCGAGTCTCCAGCTAAGGAAAAAAACCTCCACAGCCACCTCATTCGCTTGCTGTGCACTCTTTCAGCTCTTGCCACGACGCACACCGCACCTGCCGCGACCGCCTGCTTGCCCCTATACCCACGCAACCTGGGCTTGTTTCAACGCTTCGAGGCGACGACGCTTTAGGCCATTAATACGAGCATGCGCTAAACCCGGAACATCGCCCCGCCCGAGTACGAGCCTATTCAGGACAATGGGGGCCAAACGCCTCTTCAATCCAACGTTTGATTCCAAATACGAGAAATCGCACAATACGAGACTGATCTAATCGCCTCTGTGTATTGCCACGATAGGGAAATGTGACAAAGTTTCCATTTCTTCTTTGACCGATGACGATGTTGTGATTACCAACTGTTGTTCGGGCGAGGCTGCGGACCAGTTCTAGAGGTGCGTTGCCGAGCTTAGTCAATAATGCCGAGCGATGCACAGTTGACCAAACATCGGCATGGTGCAGCAAGGGTACAGGACGAGCCCATGGAAGAGTCACGCAGGTCTACGATGGCAATGCTTATTATTGGAAAAAGATAATGCGACATTATGTGGTCAATGAAGTGATAGCATCACACGATACCCCAGCGGCATGGCCACCCTCATTGCTACAACACGACGACTTCACCGAACAACATCGCACGAGCACGGCACGGCAAAGCGGCATCTTTGTCATCCTTACAATCAACTAAGACCCTGCAATTCGATTTTACATCACCTTAATCGTTTCGACACTCTCGTGTAGCAACCATCGCCCTCATACACCGGCCGACTCGACATCGAATATTGCGTGTTGCCTCCACCGGCACCACACTTATGCTTGAGCGTGGCTTAGGCATAGATCACGCACACCGGACCCGCGGGACCCTCAGCCCATACGATTCCGGTGTACGCCGGGGATCCCGCGCCTCATTGACGTTCTGGATGACTACGTGAACGTCACTCAACGATATCGATACGGCACTGTCTACTGACCTTGTTCCTTTGAGGATTTTTGACGGCACATGGTTATCGAATCTCGTATCCCTCTCCACCTATCAACAGGTGAAACCGGGGGTTAACCACGTACACTGCGCCTACAGACCAACGCACAGGGCACAATTACGCACGCTCCGCCGCTACAGACCCACTGTCAGGGGGAGATCGCCACAGACCCACTGTGGTGGCAGCATATAGGCGAAGGCACATGAAAATACCAAAAGCAGTAAGAGAAGTAGAGCCACGTGTGTTTCAACCACGTCGAGGCACGAGGACTATCACTTACTACCTTCTGATTCATTCTTATATTAGACTCTTTGTATAGACTTCACAAGCCAAAAGTAAACGATTTGGTCTTCCATGCAAATACCATCGGCCGATGCTTCTCTCTCCTTGGTCCCACTGTCGTAAAATGCGCAATTTGATGTCATGAAAGCACTGCTGTTTTTAGCGGATTGTTCATCGCTCCCTTCTAGACGAACCTTCAGCTTCCACGAGCTTGAGAGCCATTTCTGATGTCTCGATACTTCGGATATTGACGGATCACCGGCACTGCCGGTATCGTCAAGTCCATGCATCCCATCCTTGTGCGACCAAGGAGACGAGCATTGCCTGTTTTGATGTCATCCAAGTACCGCATCCCACTGCCATAACCTTTATCTACCTTGTCTCGCCCACCGACAGGGCAATTCCCACAACCCAAAAGCAAGTTATTGGTCTTCAAAGATAGTTGCCTATTTACTCACATCTTACTGAGCAACGACCATATATATCTTACGTCAGCTACAACCCAACACCTCGCTGAGCTCTCTCACGAGCACAATCTAGGCTAGCGCTCATCGCCCACATCTTACGCCAGCCAGACCTCAACAAGATTTCCATCGGGCATCACCCCCATATTTAGTTCACGCGCCAACTCTCTACCGTTCCTGCATGCCAGTTTCGTTATGCAGCTCCAGAAGCCGAGAGCTGTATCCTCGCCTGCACGATACTTGAACTTCCGGCATACGCCCCACCCGACGTTCACGAGTAGACTCCCTCGTCAATCGTCATCTCCACAGACCGGCGCACAATCTTCGAAGCCTACGTCCGTATCCACATCGCGACCGCGACGAGCCGACCAAGACCCCGCCAATCCGATATAGTGATGTAGCTAAGTGATAGTAAGGCGCGTGCCGCGTCGCGTCGCTCCCAACGAGACAAGAACGAGGGATGGTTCCGCAGTCGGTCAGGCATATGCCAGTAGTGAGGCGAAGCGGGCATGTACAGCCTCGAGATGGCATGGCTGCAATCGACGGGGCTCTAAAGAAACGGAAACAGGACACGGCGCGCTGCGAATGAGACATTGTTGTCGTATTAGTGTATATACAAAGGGACCCTACGCCCCTTCTCTACAAAAGGAAAGGGCTGTATAAAGCCAGTCGAGCCAAGACATCTACCCATATCTAGATGGTGATGAGTGCGTACAGAAAGGGAGAGGAGACATCCACCAGAAACATGGAAATATACAATGCCGCAATGCGCGCATCAAGGAATGGTCAGGCCAACGACCGGAAAAGAGCGGAGCCTAAGCCTTCTCTGCCCTCTCAACGTCTATCTCTTTGCTCGCGTAATCCTTTTCCACCACATCTGCTGGCCTCTCACCGTTACCCACTTCCTTCTCATGAACCTCTTCAACCTCACTGCCCACGCGCTCCGGCTCACCCGTCATGCGCTCCTCGACACTTGCCCGGGTGCCACCAACAGCGACCTCATCTTGCTTCTCCTTCTTGACTTTCGGCACACGTGCCAGCCAGTAGAAGAATAATGCGCCACAGATGTTGAAGATGACGTACACCCACAACAGCCCAAAGTTGCGCCACACATTGCTGTACTCAGCGTGTACAGAGGCAAGGAAGACGTTCGTGTCGCCCATAGTGCAGTAATTGCAGTCGGATGTCGCACCCTCGTCGCGTACATAGCCACCGTATTGCGCTTTCCAGGGTTGCATGTATTCACCACAAGTCTGGCCAGACGGCGGGTCGAAGTGCAAGTACTCATTGGCAGCGCAGACCACATTTGTATTTGCGACACCCACGGATAGCAGGCCAGCGATGAGGTATGTGAAGGGCGAGAGGCGGTACATGAAGATCCAGAAGTGGGGGAACTGATCAGGCGTAGCGAGAACACCACAGAAGACAAGGCACAGCATGAAGCACAGGTTGGCGATGTTGCCACCCGTTTCCGCCAGATCGATACCGGCGATGACCATGTGGGAGAAGGTTGATGTGAACATGAGGAACATCCAGAGCAGCAGGAACATCTGGGCGCCTCGCAGGGCAGTACCGTCCACGGCGGCGTTGCGGTATAGGCCGATGGGGTAGTACCAGCAGAAGTAGATCAGAACAGCTGCGAAAGTGTTCCAGGGGAGCTCCACGATAATATTAGCCATCATGAAAGCTTTCCACGAGTAGGCTTTGCTGGGTCGTTCGCGGACTTCGTATAGGGCGCGCTGCGTGACAAAGTGCGGCATCATCTGCTGGACGAGTTGGCCGAAAAGAGTCATGAGCATGAAGATGGAGAACATCTGGTTTTGGAGGCCTTGCATCGTGTTGGGCGTGTTGAACAGCGAGAAACCGATGAAGAGGGCAGAAAGAGTGACGAGTGCGAACTTGGAGTAAAGGTAGGTTGGTGAGCGCCAGTATTGTTGGAAGACACGGTATTGGACTTCGCGCAGTTGTTCCCAGAAGGGCGCTGCAAACTCGCGATACGCGGCCTTGTCCTCTCGCTTCTGGGCGGAGACGGTGCGCTGGAGGTTGACCTGCTGTGAGCGCTCCCACTGAAGCTCAGCGAGGTGCTCTTGGACGGCAGCGTACTCTGGTGAGTTGCGCCAGGTCTGGAACCAGTCGATATCGGTGTGTGATCCCGGGGCCGCCCCGATGACTTCCAACATCCATTCGGCAGGGTTGGCGTCAGGGGGACAGGGGTGACCACCGTTACGGACGAAATAGTCAATCAGGATGTGGGAATTCTTGCCTACTTCTCCGAAGTAGACAGTCTGTCCTCCGGACTTTAGGAAGAGCAGGCGGTCGAAGCGAGCGAAAAGCATAGCGGAGGGTTGATCTGGACCGGTTAGTATCTTGTCATAAGTTGGTCATTGTTGACTTACGGATTGTGCACAGAATAGCCTGGCCATTCTTCTTCAGTTTGTCAAGGAGATCCAAGATGGCCCACGAGGTTTGTGAATCCAGTCCAGAAGTCGGCTCGTCGAGGAAGAGAAGCAAGGCAGGCCTCGCAGCCAACTCAACGCCAATGGTGAGACGTTTACGCTGCTCGACATTCAGACCTTCTCCAGGTACGCCGACGACAGCGTCCGCGTATTCCGACATATCTAAAAGCTTGATAACCTCATCCACGTATGCGATCTTCTCTTGGCGAGGAACGTGCGCAGGTTGACGCAAGAGAGCAGAGAACGTCAACGCCTCGCGGACTGTGGACGTTTCGAGATGTAGATCCTGTTGCTGAGCGTAGCCGGTCTTTCGCTGGAATGAGTCGTCACGAGGTTTGCCGTCCACAAGCATCTGGCCGGTGATGACACCCATAGTAGTACGGGTTGCTAAGCAATCTAGAAGGGTAGTCTTCCCAGCACCGGAGACACCCATGAGGGCGGTCAAAGTACCGGGTTTCACCCATCCGTCGACGTGATCCAGGATACGACGAGGTTCCTTCTTAATCTTGATGTCGTAGCAAACATCTTTCCACTGAAAGATGGCCGTTTGGCGTTCAATCATGGCGAGGTCGTCCGAAGCGTTCTTATCGATGGCTACGTTGCGACCTGCCGGTGCCGACTCGAGATCGTCCGTTGACTTGCTCTTTGCTACTGCCTTGTGACCACGGCGGAACACCAACACTTCACCCTTCGACTTCTTTGACGAGATCAGCTCCGACGCAGCCAGGTAAACACCCATCAGGCCAAACATGAACGCGAAAAGGATGCCAAAGTTTCTCCATTTGTGTGAAGCCCTGTAGTTGAAGGCCGACCCGATATACGCATCCCCGTTGACGACGTCGGAGCCTGGTTGGGATCCAATGGATGAGCAAACGCGGTTGTTACTGGATATGTTCTCATAGCCAGGACCCATAGGAACATACACTGAGCAAGGATATTCTCGGCCATGGAACTCATTGACCATTAGAGCCTCGAATCCATATGCCACTGGGTTGATGTATTTGATCCACTTAGCCCAGCCCAGCATATATGTCGGAGGGATGGTAAAGCCTGTGTACATGACCAAGCCGAGGATGAGGATGGCAGCTGGTGCCAAAGCTTGCACGAGGGACCTCGACATGGCGGCGATGGATCGGAAGAACATGGACATAACGAGAGTCAGTGTGAAGGATATGAGTACGAAGAAGAAGAAGGGCCCGGGCTCTCGTCGCAGATTGGTCATGAAGTACAGAACTAAGTTGAAGGTAATGGCGTTGAGGATCTTGTAGGGCATATCCATGAGCATAGACGCGAAGGCTTCGGCCGAAGGATGATAGAGGGCATATCGAGAGTGCTTTTCCACGATCGGCCGCTGGGCATACAGCGTTAGTATCTCCAGAGCGGAGCCAAAGGCGTTCATCAGGATGGCGAAGAAGATGAGGGCGTCGCGGGAGTAGAAGGATCCGGTGTTGTCTGCAAGGTTGTAGAAGACCGATGAGATGATGAGTGCCATGACACTGTTGACGACTGCCTGGAAGACTGTGATGCTGGGGTCTGCCATGAACCTCCGATAACCGCGCCAGAGACAGAGGCTTATCTGTTGGGAATACGACAAGGTATAGGGTGACTGTACACGCTGCCTCTTGGCCTGTTGCGCTCTCCTGGACTCCTTGAACTTCTGGTAGTATTCGCCGCCCAGCGGATATTTTTGCTCGTAAGCTTCGATTTGTCGCAGCAACTGTGCTCGCTCCTCTGAGTCCTTCCAGCGTTGGGCGAACTCATCAGGGGTCCGTGGCACCCGTGTCTCCCATCCAGGTCGTACAACACGCTCGAGAGGGCTCGTCATGGAAGTCAAAAAGTCGGCATCCGTTTGGCGATCGGGGCATTCGAAACCCATATTGAGGAAATATTGCTTCGCGGACGTGGTGGATCCGAAATAGATCTGGCGACCCTCGTACAAGACGAGTGCCTTGTCGAAGGTGTCATATGCAGCCTGGGGTGCCTGATAGATGGCGACGCAGGCTGTGGCGCCATTGATATCGGTCTGCATTCGCAGTGTCTTGCAGAACTCAATCGCGTTGGCGCTATCCAGACCACGTGTGCTATTGTCCCAGCATTGCAGAGGTGCGTGGCTCAAAGCGGCTTCGGCGATACTGACACGCTTCCGTTCTCCACCCGATACTCCACGGATGAAGTCGTTTCCGACTTTGGTGTTCACGGTGTGGCTGATGCCTGGGTACGAAGTCAGTAACGACCGAAACAGGGTCTCGCATGGGGATGGAAGAAATAGAGATAACATGTTGGGGGCTCCTGAGGGTATTCAAGGCTACCTGCTTCTCCAGGGACTTTATGTGCCTCCGTGTTGTCCAGGATTTCCATGATCGCCAGGAAGGGAAATGACTTGAGTACGTACCGAAAGTGGCCATAATTACGTTGCGCATATGCTCTGCGAAGGTCACCCTTGACACTCCGCCAGGAATGTGTCGAGGCGCACGTGCGCGTGCAGCAAAGTAGAGTGTCTCTCCCACCGTGAGCATGGGGAAATGGACATCGACCTCAGCCGTATAGATTGCCTCGCCACGGAAATCTTTGGCCATTTTCTCGGAGCTAACGCCTGAGAACGAGTGTCAGCAATCAGGAACGATCGAAACCACAGTTTTGGGACGTGATCCACAGCAATTACTCAGCCAGCGCGAAAGATAACGACTCTGACTACAGTCTCGCGCCATTGTATTTCCAAGAGCCACTCGGCGGCTGAGCACTCCTTTCAGAAAACATGGGACTCTCAGGGAAAACCTGGGCCCGCGATTTCTGCAAGAAAGCCTGCAACGGCCAACCAGCGCAAGGAGATAGCGGCCCTGAGTACGGTCTAGCCTCGTTATAATTCCAAGGTGGCTGGCCACTGGAGGCTGTATTGTTGGAAAGTGCGGTGGATTTGAAGGACTGACCTTGGTAATTGAGCTTGGACGTCTCATCCACGAAGAAACCATGCGTCTCGCCACTGATCGTCTTCAAGAAGGTGCTGCAGCCGGATCCAGGTGGACCCAGGACCACCAGCATCTCCCCCGCCTCCACCAAGCCTTCCAAGTTCCGCAGGATGTTGATCTTCCGGCCCTTATTGCCCATCAGGCGTCTGACAAGGCCAGCACCTTCCAACCAGATGTTACCGACGCTCTTCTGGTAATCGGTATCGCTGCCGAAACCATGAACACTCAGATCCCGGAAGGCAACACCAGCAGTTCGCATTGGATGAGCATTGTTGTCACTAAGTTGAAGCTGCAGCATGGCCTTCGTCCAAGCCCGGGCGTTGAAGTTATCACCAGTAGGATCGAGTGCTGAGCCGGGAGGAGCGTCGAAAGGATTTTGATGGGTGGTGGAGTAGGTGCTCTGCTGGGTAAAACGCCTAGCCAGCTGGTGAACTTCATGCTCCCTACGAGCCTGGCTATCGGCATCGTCCTCATCTTCAGCGCTCACCGCTTCTGAGTTCTGATTGGTTGCCTTGGCCGCGTTGGGATCTATCCGGTCGTTGTCTGTGTTCCTGCGCGATCGACTGCCGTCTGGATTTGCAGCGATGGTAGACGCCTCGGAGGTATCCGTATGCGACGGGCGACGTTGCACAACATCTGGTCCAGGTGCCCCATTTCGAGCAGCCTCGCGGTCGCCATTCAAGTTGAAAGTCGGGAAACTCATCCTGTCTCCACTCCGGCGCCCGTTTGGCGCAAGCTGATATCTCCAATGACGAGGGTGACTTGAAGCAAAAAGAACAAAGAAGGGTATTAAAAGGTATAGGGGAAGGGGACAACAAGAAGGCTACGCGAAGAAAAGGTGTCGACGACGCGCAGGGAAGCTCATTAGATAAAAAGGAATGGCGTCCCGCGTTGCCCCAGCGCCCTAGGCTCGGTAGCTCGGTAGGGATGGAATTTCTAGCCTGCCTCGGAGCATCTTGGCCTTCCAGCAGAGAGCTGCGTGCTTCGGCACGGAAAACCCAGCTTCCAGCTCTAAGCGAGCACAGAACCAGCCCAAATACGACAGAGGCATCGGCCAATCGGGCGCGACTGCCGCCGTTCAAAGGTCCCTCACCTCGCGATGAGAGGCGAAAAAGGACCGATAGAAACCCTCGCAGAATCCCACGTACCTCGTTGTATCGGCTCCAGCAGCCAGAACACGGGATCCGAGGCGCAGCTCGTTCTTGGAGGATAGAAATTCTTAGCGCCGAGCCTACCCAAAGAGGAAGTAGGTCTTCATGATGCAACCTTTGCAACGTGGAACTCTTCGCACTCCGCACCCTACACAGCATATTTGCTCGAGACAATTCGCTCGTTGGAGGCCTACATCTTACCTGCAGCGACAGCTTGACCGGTGAACAAGGACCACAGTTGATCACACCTTTCAAGGATGCAAGCCTTCATCGACAGCAGGACCCCGCATCGAGCCTCCCACCTCCGAGCCTTGTCCCTCCACTCACATTGGAGACATCAACACGGACAAAAAGCGCATCTCCAGGAGTCACACCACGCGCAAAAATGCCATCCTACAGCGAAAAGTCCTCCCAGGAATTGCGTTCGCTCGGCTCGGCTTGCCACACCTACGTATCCCGCTACCCGGATAGTGCTAGCGTCGGAGCGGGAACGGCTGCTTGCTGGATCCGAGCCTCAGCGTTGCCTGCGACGAGCTTTTCAGCCCTACGACCGCTATCCATCTGGTATATACCCGCTCTCCGGGCGTTGCTCCACGCCTTAGATAAGGGGCCCACTACGGAGTAGACTCCAGACCAAGGAATGGGATTCTAAGATTATCCAGCTGCGCCTCACACGCGCCACAGCTCTAACAGCTCGCTGTGCTGCATCGTGTAGCTACAGCTCTATCTCGGGAAGCGGTTTCCTTGCTCCGAACGGTTTTGCATCCTCCAGAACATACCTTATTGTCGAACTGACTACAGTTACGATAAACCCTGTGTATCCGAGGCGGTGAATCGATGTCGGACTGCTGGAGAATTCAGTGCAGCTCTCAGCACGGAACAGACGAGCAAGCTATCTATCCAGCAGTTCAAGAAACCGGAAACTTTTTAGTGAATACTTTTTAGCGAGTCCCCGAGTCCCCGAGTCCCCCATACTTCTGTAGTGCACAGTTATCGCCGGTCTTTCTTACCATCAGGCATTTGGGCTTTAAGAGATAGTCCCAGCCGAGACATCACTGTCTAACGGCAGCGGCGGCAGCTTGGCTCTCCGCCGGAAACATGAACGGAGCGTTTCCAGGAGACTTTTCACTATACACCCTAGACAGTCTGCCACGACTTATCTCGGGCAGCGTCCACGCTCCTCGAAAATGTACCCTCACCCTTACGCATCCACCCGCATCCGCAACGACTACTTTCACTTGTCAACGTCTTTCCTCCATTACTGCAACAAGTTCTAACACGCGAGTTCATAGCCCGTCAGCTACGGGAAGGGCTTGCCGTGCGAACCGTAAGCAGCAACTCCGGAGAAGGCCCAAGCCCTACTGCCGAAAACATGTCAGCACTTAATATTCACAGCACCCCACTATCATCTCTCCGCCTTCCCGGGCGCGTTTGGAATCCGACGATTAGTATGACACTGAACGAAGAGAGTGCCCTCTAGGCTTGTCGACGTGCATGCTTGATCATTGGTGCCATGTATCATTAACCATTACATAACTGTTGCTACTTTCACCATCATTGGAGAAGACGGTAGGATATGAGGAAAGGGTGAGGCTCTGGCATAGAAGAGCACCAGCAGCCAGATACAACGAGCTATACTCGTTCTTCTTTCTTCTACGTAATGATGCCAACCATTATCTTCTACTTACCAATCTGGTGGGGAAGCATATAACCTCGCAGCATTCTATGGTTCCCTCAGCTCACCTCGCGATCTCAAGGCGGATGCTTCATATCGTTGAATTATACTTTATTGGGTGCACTTGCCTTTTTTTCACAACCACGTGGCTGCGCAACCAAGATGGTCGCTGAGACGCGCCTTCCAGCCCAGTCCGAGGGCAGGCGCGATGAACTGACGCAGCGGGAAACTACTTCATGAACCGGATGTGCAATTATAGTCCCTTATTAGCTCTCCGCGTCCCGAGGGTCGCACGCTCTTCACGAGAAAGTTGTGATGCCAGCTCACAACACACAGAACCGCGATGTTCCGGGAAGGCAAACAATCAAGGAAGAAGAGCCAAAACCACCAGGTACGTGACCAGATTGTGGGCCTACTCAAGCCGTTTTTCTTGCTGTCCTGGACTAGGCTTGAGAAGGCCGCACTCGGGGCCATGCCCAACGTGCCGACAGTTCTTTCCTAGTGAGGAGTACGACAAAACCTACTATCACGCAGTGAACAGGCGCCAGAAGATACGAGCTGCCCGTTTGAGGAGCCACGAGTTGGGGTGCAGACCTCAACCCATGCACTCAAAGCAACAGGCCTGATTTCACGTATCGAATGAGGGGAGCGGACAGTGACAACGATACACGGATGAAGATCATATGCCCATGCATTTCATTCTAGCAGAACACCTTCCATACGCTACGAGAGACGAGAAAACATTAATTCCTACGCCCTGGATCCCCACGTGTACCCAATATAGCCAATGTCAATGCAAAGTGCTAGTATACATGCCAACGCCGAGAAAAGGGAAGAGGGGGAGTGCCCCTATGATATGCGAACACTGGCGCTAGGCCCAAAGATCCCGTGGCTGTACTTCGCAATGTTCACTTGATTTTTCTAATACTGATCTGCCTCCGTCCGCCCAGGGACACTTGTGCGTGCTAGGCACCCATTGGTAGGGCCTGCATCACGCGGCTCCGCTGGGCTGTGTCAGCATTGTAGATGGTTGCGGATGTCAGGGATAAAGGGTAGGATCCGGGAGCCTCTCTCCCGTGCCCCGAGCCGCCCCAGCGTCCAAATCCTCCTATTTCCCTCGCTATTCAGACACGTCAACAACGCGCGTACGCTCTAATCGGAGCCCGGAATACACGCTCACACCGACTCGCCGAAGAACTGACAAGCCTGCATAATCTCCTTATCATTGTTGGCAAAGTCCCAGCCCACAATCGTCGGGTCTTGGCTACAACACACGATCCTGCGGGCGTCGAACTGTAGCTTGAAGACTCTTGAGTTGCCTTGCTGAAGCGCGCCTTGCAAGTGGTGGTGATGATGATGGTGATGGGCTTGACCAGCCTGGCCTCCAGCTTGAGCGTTTGCTGCTACACCTGCTGCTTGTTGGGCAGCGGTCACTGCGGCTTGGGCTTGAGGATGGACGGGGGCCGCGCTCTGATTCGTGACTGGGGTGGCCGCGTTGTTATTTGCATGGCCTTGCATAACCTGCGAGGCAGCATGGAGAGCTTGCGCTTGTTGTGCGAGGGTCTGCGCAACCTGAGCCTGCTGTTGTGCCTGCTGAGCCAGAGAGTGGAAGTTCGCGGCTGCTGCTTGCCCGGCATTCTGCTGCTGTTGTTGTTGGGGCTGCTGTTGACCTGTCTGTGTCTGCTGGTTGGCTTGATTGGCATGTGCACCCCGATGAGCAACAGTGTGCCTAGGCCGTCCACCAGCATTTCGCACAGCCTCACTCTGAAAGAGCGTTCGATGCTTCTCCCAAGCTCCATCAGCCCCTTTCTTCCAGATGATGACTGTCTCATCGTAGGAACCGGAGACAATCCGGGCCCATTTGCTTCCGCCACCGCCAGGGGGCAATTTCGCACCATAAGCAAACAAGGCATTCGGATCTCGGGACCCTGCATTGCGTGCCCGACGTTGATCCCTACTCATCTCTTGGCTTACGAGTCCTTTTCTCTGAGCCTCAAAGAAGTTCTGATCAATGGCTCGAGCTTCGGCCTCGAGCTCTTCTTCGTTACCCGGGAAGTCTCCAAATTGGGCTTGGACGGTACGGACGAGATTGGTGTGGCCTTGGAGGCAGGCTACTTCTGCGCCGGTGGCCCGGTCGAATATGCGGACGGTCTCGTCGGAACTCCCGGACACGATTCGGCGTCCGTCAAATTGAACACAAGCGATGCCCTTGGTGTGTCCGGCGAAGGTCCTAGAGCAGGCACCCGTGCGGACATCCCATACTTTGACACTTCGATCGCCGGATGCAGACACGATCTGTCCGTCCAAAATTTGAATGGCGTTTACAGCGGCACCATGGCCCTCTAAGGTCATGATGAGGTTGTACGGCGACAGCGGCTTGAAGTGCAAATGCTGGTTCTCCACTTGTTGCTGCATGTTGATGATGTAGTTGGGGAAGCGGGCGCCAGACCTCGTGGTAGAGAGCGGGTACGCGTCGTCTGTCGGCAGCATCTCCCTGCGGTTCCAGACCTTGATGGTCTTGTCCTTCGAGCACGTAACCAGGTATGTATCATCGAAACGAAGGTTCAGGACCGATTCTGAATGTGCGTCTTCTATCTTCTTGAGCATACGACCAGTGGAGAATTGCCAGAGGATGACACTCTTGTCGCTGCCGCCAGACACGATGATGTCTTGATTCGGTCTCTCATCGAACTGCAGGCAGAGCACGGAAGCTGAGTGACCGGCCAGAGGTTGCAGCATGAGGCGCTGAGTGTCCAGATTCCAAACGCGTACGGTATGGTCTCGGCTCCCACTCACCAGGTATTTGCCGGAGTACTGGATCGTGTAGACGCACTCGGTATGCGCCTCTTGCGGGTAGCTTGGGTGTGGTAGTTGGAAATTCGTAAACTTCCCGGCACTCCAGTTGTCCTCCAGCCTCTTCTTCTGCTTGTAGAGGTATTGCCAGTTGATTCTGGGTTCGGGGCTGCGCAAGAGGAGCGATGGGCGGAACGGTGGATCGAGTGAGCTCGTTGATGCGGCTTCTGAAGGCGAGCCGTCGCCCTCTGACGGCCGCTTACGTCGGCGTGAGGACTCTGCGGTTGGAGAGGAGATTGTAGATGTGCCGTTGTATGAGATGCCCTCCATTCTGTCGTCGGGCCGAGTTGGTAGCGCATCGTCCGCCTCGACGACGCTGTGTTGCTCGCCCCACGCTGAATGCCCCTCTTTTGCACTATCGAGCGACAGCGGCTCCAGTCCATTGTGTATGGTATTGTCCGAGCTGCTGCCATCACCGAATAGGGGCCGTTCGCGCAATCGTTTCTTAGACGAAGGTTTATCGGTATCCATGTCTTCGGCCGCGCGGGGGCGAGTCTTTCGCTCCTTCTCTCTTGTTTCGATGCGTCTTTGCCTCTCTGCCTCTTCATATGCCCGAACCTGCGAGAAGTTTGAGTTCCAGCCTTCCATCCTGAACAGCAGTTTCCACAATGGGCTGTCCATCACACGAGTCCTCCATGTTCGCGAGAGCGTCGATGCACGCAATAATGTTTCGGGGTTCAGGTACGAGAAGACCTGGAAGGTTATCTCGGGCGGGAGATGTACGACGGGATCGAGGTGGAGGAGGGGGTTCAGTTTGTCGACGATGCCTGCGATAGACGAGGTGCGTAGCGACCGCATGATTGCATATGCGAACTCTGTGTTTGCGTTAGCCTTGTGTATAAACGACTCAGACTACTCCGTCGCAATTATTGATATAAAACCCTCTGGCGCCGGCAAAAGAGATTGGCCTTGCGGCCAGTGTCTCCACCCACGCCTCGGTAACTGTATTCTCGCGGGTTGTAAACTGGAAAAAAAAACATCTGGGAATCAAGGTACCGGTACATACCACTTCGCTCGCCCTCATTCATCTGCAGCACCCACTCTGGCAGTGCGAGCTGTGAGTCCTGTTCCATGGCGCTGTCGCCCAGCCGCGAGTCTGCTCTCACAAGCATCTCGCTACCGCTTTGGCTCCTTGTATCTTCCGAGTATCCCTCATCGAACCGACTTGCGCTCATGGCGGAGGCGGGACGGAAGGCTTGCAGGTAGGAGGGAGCCGAAAACGGGGCAGTACTGCCTAACGGGCCCGCCATGGTGGAGGTAGTAGGGGAAACGGACCGAAGGCAGTGTAGGAGATTTCCAAGCGTGCGAGGAGTCGAATATTGGGTGATATAAATATGAGGGCAAAGGTTGTGGTTGTGCAGGTCTCTGGCGCGGCTCTTCGCGCAAATGCCGTCCTTTGAGATGCCTAGAGCCCTACGAGCTGGTCATATGCAGATGGGCGGGCGGCCGGAAGAGAGGAGCTCGTGAGAGAGGAAGAGTGACCTAGGAAAAAAGTGATAAGAATCACAAATTGGCAGGCAGTCGTGAACAGAGCTTCTTTTGTTCGGGTAGTCTCGCGTGCGCGACGATTCGCATGCTTGTCGTTGTTTTGCCCCGTCCCAGGCAGGCGCACGGTCCTTGACGCCTGAGGCGCCGATGAAATCCTCCGGCCCGATGCTTCGCCCACACCAAGCCTCCAGCCACAAGCCTATCAACGACTCGCATCGCGGAACTAGAAGGCAGACCTAGGCTCACAAGAGAGGGCTTCCAAGAAAGATGCGATCAGAAGTTTTTCCAGACGGTTTATTTGGCTCTTACAGTATCTTTTTCCAAACGTGTGCATTTTAGTATTCGATTTGTCCAAGGCCACAAAGACACGCCACACTCCGCTTCGCTGCAGCCTCATCCCATGCCTGCGCAAGAATGATTTTGCAGAGCCGTCGCGTCACACCTTCATACACAAGAGCCACTGCAACGCGGGTGGAGCAAGAGCCGATGCATACAGCCATCGACGCTCAAATTCGGCTGAGTTGCACCCCACATTCGCAAACGAGGAGCAAGCGGGCCCAAGACCGTGGATGTGTGATGTTGATTGATGGCAAGGGTACAGAAATTTTCTATAGATACTTCCGTTCTTCTAGACCTGGACTTCTGTACAACTTCGTACCACGCTCTGAGCAACGTTTCTCGCGAGAGCTTCGGCATGGGGAGGGCGTGCATCGCGTTTTCTCGTCTCCAGCGGCGACAGCACTATCAAGTGAGTTCCCGTTGGATATCTGAGTGATATGATTCTTCCTTCACGATCCCGCCTGTCTTTGGACCTTTCCGGGAAGAAGTTGAGCGCATGCGAACTATGGCACTGCGATCGGTCTTGGAGGACACGACTGGTCGCACTGATACATAGTCATCAGCACAGCGTTGCAGCAATAGTCAAGCTGAGGTCTTCGGTCTCACATGCGAAGGCCCGTACATGTTCCTCCAGTGTTGAAACCCCATTTGTCAAGGCGGAGCTTGGGCACGACGGCAGAGGCGACGGCATTCCCGTGCCCAGTGCGCATGGATGCGGAGGATGAACTGCTCCATGCTCGGGCCTTTGAGGGGGTAAGCACACTGTAGATCTGGCTGACAACCTGCTGGAGTCGAGAAAGGAGGCCTATGAGAGAGCAAAGAGGCCATTTTCACGTCTGGTGCCAGACGCACAAAGTCATGAGGACGGCTGGCGGCACAGCGCGCGCATCTGGGACGTGTTGCGCGATATCAAGTGTCCACGTTATGCGCATCGGTGCTGCCGCTCCCCGCCTCAGGCATGCGCGAACATGTCTCGCAACTCGGACTGCGACGCCATAGCACCACAAAGCCCCCGAGGGGTCGTGTATGTACTCCGTAAGATGAATAGCGTCATACAACCCCCCCAAAAAGCCGCTTCTAGAAGGCACGGCCACCGTTGCAATCTCTGGTCTGACGGCTGTTGAACCGTTGAAATCGCTTGGGGGCTGTTGCGTCCAGCCTAAAACCCTTGTCACCGAGCGGGATCACGTGCTGCTTCGCGCGGCTTACCGCGTTTCATGAACCTCCTGATCATACCCATCCCACAGTAGCCCCCTCTGCATCCCACCATACTTCCGAAAGACCTCAATACCGCCGAGTCACAGCCAGCTCGCACCGTCGCCAGCCTCGAGCGACGCCTACACCAGCCTCTTCGCTGTCGCCGTTCGCGCCCGCCTGACCGCTCCCCACCAAGCCCTAGCTCGGACCTCCTAGCGCCACCTCGACTCCACTGCCTTCTCTCTTCACAAAGGGGAGATGCTCATCTAATAAGATGGAGGTAGCTTTCCACTCCGGCCTCGCCCGCGCACAAACCTCCCCCACCGCCTCTCACTCCCGCATGGCCTCGAGCGGCGGGCCCATCATGTCCTCGCACCAGAGCTTCCAGAGCCAGTACTCCAGCTATTCGCACAGCAGCGCGCGCGACACCCAGAGTACCCAGGCCACGAGTGCCTCGACCCTCTTCAGCGGCCCCTCGCCCTTCCCCACCGGCACCCCCGTCAATGGAGGACCCATCGAGGCCGCCAACAATGTCCTGAACAAGCGCGCGGATAGAGGGGCCTCGCTGTTCCAGCGGAGCATGCAGCTCCAGAATCGTCTGCGGGCCATACCTGGTTTTGAGCGGTGGTTAAAGGAGGAGGAAAGCAAAGCCGACGACGACGACGATCCTGTCACACTAATTTGGAGGACCTTCCGGCGCGGCTATCCGCTTATGGATATCTACAATGCTCTCAAGCCCCATGCCAAGCTGACGATAGAGGACTCGAACAGGAACGAGGCTACCGCAAAGAATCACGAGAAGAAGGCGACATATAAGTTCTTGCAGGCCTGCATCAATAATCTCGACATCAAGGCAGAAGAATGCTTTATCATCCAAGATCTATACGGCGACGATACCACCGGATTTGTCAAGGTAAGCCTGTTCGGCCCCACCAGAAAATACGCTGCTAACAATTTTATAGGTCGTAAACGTGGTCAACCGCGTCCTAGACATGCTCGTGCAGATGGGCGTTATCACGAATGTAAACGACACTTCCGAGAATGCTTCACACGTTAGTTCGACAATCAAGAGAACCCAGCGGGAACACATCATTGACGAGCTGGTCAAAACGGAGAGGACGTACGTCCAGCATCTGGAGCTCCTGCAGTCCTTCAAGAAACTCGTAGAAGAGAAGGGTATGGTTACTGGAGACACGGTTCACGATATCTTCCTTAACCTCAATGCCCTGCTGGACTTTCAACGCCGATTCTTGATCCGAGTCGAGCAGACTAACGCGCAGCCGGCATCAGAGCAGAATTGGGGAAATCTCTTCGTCCTGTACAAAGACGCGTTCAAAGTGTATGAACCGTATATCGCAAACCAGAAACGATGCGAGGAGATTGCCGTGCGGGAGTTCGACAAGCTAAGGGAAACTGGTGGATCGGACGAGATGAGGCAGATGGTCGAGTCAACAACCACTCTGACTTCGTTCCTGCTGAAACCTTTCCAAAGGCTGGCCAAGTATCCTCTGCTTTTGAAGGTACGTGATACCACGCATGCCAGGCGACTCAGAAGCTGACTATTGCCACAGGAATTACGTGACAAAGGCGACCTGGATGAACAACGAAAGGAAGATATTTCGCTTGGCATGGTAGCTGCACAGGCCGTCCTAGAAAGGACGAATGCTGCCATAGATCGCGAAGATCGATTGGAGGCTGTCGAAGAACTAAAGACACTGGTGGAAGACTGGAAGGGCCACCGGATTGAAGGCTTTGGCGATCTCCTTCTTTACGGCCAATATACCGTTTTAAAGGGCGATGGCATGAACGGAAAGAATGAGGAACGAGAGGTATGTCCAATGATGCAGGATGGGTTTCCTAGCTTGACCTTGATCGACTAACCTCACCCCAGTACAAGATTTACCTGTTTGAAATGATATTGCTGTGCTGCAAGGAACTCAGCGCAAACAAGGCCAAGAAGATGAATAAGGATCAGAAGACGAAAAGTGGCAAGTCAAGGCTACAACTCAAGGGCAGGATTTTCATGCAGAATGTCACGGAAACCATATCCCTGCAAAAGCCAGGTAAGGTGCATATCCGTCAACTCCGCTTTCCGCTAACCCTTTATCGTAGGGTCGTACACATGCCAGATCTTTTGGAAGGGAGACCCCGGCATTGAAAACTTCATCATACGCTTCAACTCTGAGGAAACGATGAAGAAGTGGGCGACGCAAGTCGACATGCAGAGACGAGTGTGGAGAGATCACGCCAGAACCAGCGCCAGCACGACTCAGTCAAAGCCCTCCGATACGCAGTTCAACTATCTCCGGGATCAGAACTTGGTAAATCCTTACGCAGAAGACGATGATGACGACGAAGGGGAGGACGTCGACACCGTTGCTCCTGGCTACGCCCAAGACAGCTATGGCATCAGGCAGAGCAGCTCGAGCGTGCCTCCGCGCTCTCGATCTACAACCGGAGAGAGTGGGCCACCGGTTGACACTGATCCTAGGGTACCACCACCACGCTTCCCCACGGGCTACGCCCAGGCCCCGCTAACGCTACGTACGCAGCAGCTTGCCAACTCCGGCAACCAAGATTCATATTTCTCTCCGACTGCCGAGTCACCAATGTCGACCCATTCCAACCTTCGAACCAGCTCATCCTCTGCGGGAACATTCCCATTCCCTCGCCAGCAGCCACCTAGCACTTATCCACACGAAGAGAACAACCGGTACACAGCTCCGGCTCGAGGCCATGTACCCCGTGAGGGATCGATGACACCCGGCCAATACTCTACTGCTCGCGGAATGCAACGGCCGTCACTGCCACCCACAGCAAATTCTGCGTCCCTGGCACAAGGGCGCATGAGGGCTGCCAGCAGCCCAGACATTCACAACGCCAACCTGCCGAGGCGAAGCGCACCGAATGGCTCAACTGCCGTACCGGAGCTGCCGCCATTCCCAACGCATTACGCCTATAACGCCGCCATAGTGAATCGCAGCCAGAACGGTTCTCCGAGCAGCCTACCGCCACGAGCAGCGACGCAGTCACCTGCAATTCAACGAGATCGCCTGATTCAGCAGCGCACAGCGGCAGAACTTGCTAATTCAGACTACCATGGTGGTCCAGCACGTCGAGATCCTAGCCATGTTCCATTGGCAAGAACCATGACACCAACATCCTCCTTCGAACGAACATTGACACCAGCTTCAATGGACTCGAGGACAATGTCTCCGCCGCTCCCTGCGCAGACCCCAGGACCACAAGAGTCTCACGGCAGCATCCCAACGCAGCTAAAGGTCAAAGTGCACTGTCCTGCTGCAGGAAGCACGATGACGCTTGTCGTCAGCACGAATATCAGTTTCCAGTCTCTCAAGGATCGCATTGATGCCAAGCTGCAGCGTTCAACAAGCGTTTCCCTCAGCTCGGGCCAGGTCAAACTCAAGTACTTAGATGAGAACGATTTCGTCAGCATCCAATCCGACGAGGATGTGCAAGAGGCATTCGAAACATGGAAGGAGCAGCAACGAGACATGAACCCTGGCGGGCAACAACTGGGTGAGATTGAGCTTTTCTGCCAGAGGTAACCATGGCTTGGCTTCACAGATCGGGACATTTCACGGCGTTTGGGGACGAGATTTCTGATTGATTCTTCACTTCATGGAAGGTGTGGACCAATACCCAACATTCTATGGCGAATGGTGTCATTCAGCAGCGGAACCTGGCATGGGACTGCTCCTCTGGTTGGTGCATGCTTCTGCTTTCTATCTACACGGCTGCTTCGTGCGAGAAAAGCTCCTCAAGCCATACTGAGGGATTATCCAACATCAGGGGTTATTGTTCTATCCCTCCTGGGGCTCTTTTACACTTGCATCTTCTCCACTATCTACCTAGTTGTGGTTGCTTGTTTAGTTCTTGGTCGCTTGTTTGTTCAAGGGCGGTATGACTGATGATGGAATGAAACATGTTTGTTTTGGACTTTGGGCGCATGGAGATAGTGATTGATGGGAGAATGTATTTGCAGAGATGGCCGTTGTGGCTTCCTATAGATGCATGTGGTCCCTTTTGGATAGCAAGACTCCTTCTCGTTGGTTGTTGCTCGGATTTGAGGGTGAAATCACAACGGATACTTGATTTCCGTATGCATGCTGAGCCCATGGGAGGGTCGGCCCTTTTCTTCCCGCGATCTTATATGTATTTCTATGCGCCACTGTGCGGTTTGCTGCAACGGCCTGCATGCCGTGCCTTAGCTGCAGATCCGAAGCGACCCGCCAGGAAGCGGTTTACCGAACCCTCTGTCCCATCACACAAATAAAGGAAGCCACTCACGAATATATCCATTGTCACGCGGCTATTGCACAGTCATCATGTCGTTCGGTGCCCTGCGCAGGAATCGGGGCGTATCCTTTATACGCTGTGCCGCGGGCGAAGGGGTGCTAAAAGCGTACAGCAGCCAAGCACCCTGATGACGGGCTGAAGGTGGCACCCGTCCAAGATGCACCGCTTCCAAGCAGCACACCGACATTCGGTCCAGCGCTCTTCCGCGATCGCAACGAGCATCCTGCAGGAACCAGCACCGTCTTAGAAGCGTTCGGCGGACAAACCCGCTCCTCATCCTGCATTTCCCACGAAAACACCTCGGAAGGTGCGAAGCTAGCCGTCACATCTATATCATCCCGCTTACCCTCCCAGATCGATACTGCAACAGCGCCCTACATATCAGTACCCTCTACTCTACCTTCCGTCCTAAGCCACACTGAATAAATATCGAAACATCCGTCCTTCGAGCTCCTGGGAGCGACACCGCTCCTCGACCGCAGCCATGAACTGCCCGTCCCGAGCCGATCCCATCTTCATGGAGGGATACAACCAGAACCCAGATGCGCTCAATGCCGATGCGACGACGAGAGCGGATCTGGACCACATGGCCAGCGCCAGACTGCGCAGCGATCACCGTATAGATCCCGCCAACGAGGTCACAAACGAGATGGAAGCTAGGGAGAAGAACAACATTGCAGAAGATGAACACACGATCAGGAGCAAGGCGGGTGAGGGCCACGGCGACATCGCAGTCGGCGATGAGAAACGCCCTGGCGCTGCTGCTGGCACTTCTCCTAGTTCTTCTAGCAGAAATGCTGGCGGAATTACGAACTGGCGCAGTGCTGGTCGTGGCTTCACGCACAAATGTTCGAAGGTCCTGCGCAAGTACGCCAAATTCATTGGGCCTGGCTTCATGGTTGCGGTTGCGTATATTGATCCTGGTAAGCCAATTTCTTGACGTCTGTCATCCCAACCTCTGTGAGACTTCGCATACGTCACGATCATCCTTGGATTTTTTCGTGGGCCTATAGACCTCAGCCCTTTGTCAGCCGCCACGTGCCCCATTTCCGTTCACCCCGGTTTTCGGCGGCACTTGGGATCGCACGTTCACTTTCCGGCGCTAATGCTAGCTAGGTAATTATGCCACGGATGTCGCCGCCGGTGCCTCGTTTAGGTTCAAGCTTCTCTTCATCGTGTTGATGTCCAACATCTTCGCCATCTTCCTCCAGTCGCTATGCATCAAACTGGGCTCTGTGACGGGCATGAACCTTGCTGAAAACTGCAAGGCTAATCTCCCTCCATGGCTCAACTACGTTCTTTACTTCTTTGCCGAGTCGGCCATTATAGCGACTGATATCGCTGAGGTACGGGATGTCTGTCCATGCGTACGCAATACTGACTTGGACCAGGTCATCGGCACCGCAATTGCCCTCAATATTCTCTTAAAAGTCCCCCTCGTTGCTGGTTGCGCAATATCTATCGTTGACGTGCTCATCATCCTCATCTTCTACCGTCCTTCTGGGACCATGAAGGCCCTCAGAGCGTTCGAGATCTTCGTCATGTGTCTTGTCCTTGGTGTTGTCATTTGCTTCTGCTTCGAATTAAGCAGGATCAAAGCACCTGTAGGAGATGTCTTCCGAGGCTACATTCCTTCCTCCACCCTCGTCCAGTCCCAAGCGTTAGTGCCATCTACTCCCACCCTTTCTTGCTATATATCTGACTCCGCCACAGTCTATACCAAGCCTGCGGCATCCTAGGCGCCACCGTCATGCCCCACAGTCTCTACCTTGGCAGCGGCATCGTGCAGCCCCGACTCCGCGAGTTCGACGAAGCAAACGATACCGCAGAGATCCTGGAAACAGACTCTCTCTCCTCCGAGATAAAATACAAGCCCTCCCTCGCAGCGATCCAGTCATGCATGTCCTACAGCATCGTCGAGCTCGCCGTCTCTCTCTTCACCTTTGCCCTCTTCGTCAACAGCTCCATCCTCATCGTTGCTGGCGCTTCGCTGTACGGGAAACCGGAAGCCGATGACGCAGATCTGTTTTCTATCCATGATTTGCTGGCCAAGTCGATTGCGCCTGTAGCTGGAACGCTTTTCGCGCTCGCGTTGCTGTTGAGTGGTACGTCAGCGGGCATCGTGTGTACGATCTCGGGCCAGATGGTGTCGGAGGGGCAGTTGAACTGGAGCCTAAAGCCATGGTTGAGGAGACTTATAACGAGGTCCATCAGCATCACGCCTTCTATCATCATCGCCGGTGCTGTGGGCCGTGAGGGTCTTGGAAGAGCGCTTGAAGGGTCGCAGGTTGCGCTTAGTGTTATCCTTCCTTTCGTCAGTGCACCGTTGATTTGGTTCACTTGTCGTGGCAAGTATATGAAGGTTGCGGTTCGGAGGGATGATGTTGCTGGGGAGGAGACTGAGGAGTATGTGCAGATGCGCAACGGGTGGGTCACTTCGGTGTTTGCGCTGTTGATCTGGGGTGTTATTGTCATCATGAATATTGCGCTTCTGGTACTTGTGGGCATGGGCGTCGCGTAGAGCGATGCTAGTGCTGGCCAGGACCACCGGAGCAGACACTTGAAGCTCTAAACGCACCGGATGCTGAATAAGGATTTGAACATGACGCAGACGTTTGGTTGAGAATGGGGAAACATTCTCCCTTGAAACTAAATACGCTGCTTAACATGCTTTCCCACAAAGTCGATAATAGGTTGAATATACACGTCCCACCCGGGAACATCAGGACCCTATTTCAATCAGCTGTCTTCTCTTTTCTTCCCCACCCTATCCTCTTTTCTCTACATACCGTATACTTCGCATCAAAAACATGGCCACACCCCTCCTCATAGCACTCCACCGTCTCCATTCCCTTCCCCTTCAACACTTCAGCCATACCCCTACTGTGTCTCACATCCACCATCGCATCCGCCAGTCCATGCAGAAACGCCGTCGGCGGATACGATTCCCGCAGGTTCACCACATGCAGCGGTGACATGCTCGTGATGAATTGTCCCATTTCCTCCTCGCTAGAAAACTTCTCCGGGTGAAACACAGCGTTCAGCAAATCAGCCCTAATACCCTCCGCAGCGCGCAGAGCGTGCCAGACGTGCAACTCAGACTGCAACCGCATCCTCTCCGTCCAGCAAAACTCGACGCCCCACGCCTCGCTGATCTCAGCTTCCGTGTGGAAAGCAGCAAGTCGCGAGGGTGCATACGCCAACGCATTGCCCGTCTCCCTATTCCCCGAGAACTTGATAAGTTCTTCCTCACTGAACTCACCCTCCCACACCACTTCACCCCCTTCCTTTGCCGGGACAGGAGCAGGAACCTCCCTCTCACCACCCACCATATCCAGCACACCATAGATACTAACCACCACGCGCGGCGACGGAACCAAATAAGCCCCCATGAGCGCAGCGAAAGTCCCACCCGCCGAATCCCCAAGCACCACGTACCTATCCACGTCCACACTCCCCTCGCCCAATATCGAGGGCAAGTTAGTACGGCACCAGCGTACAGCGTCAACGCAGTCCTCCAGCGCATCGTCAATGCGCGCTTGCGGCGCGAGACGATAGCATGGCGCGATGAGATGGTAACCTAGTGGGAGGAAGTGCGTGAGCCAGGGGACGGGCGCAAAGGGTCTGCCAGCTGTGTAGGCGCCGCCGTGGATGTAGAGTATGAAGGGTAGGGGAGAGGGAGAGGGAGATGGGGAGGGCCAGATACGGAGGGTGAGGGGGATGGGTAAAATTTTGAAGGTGTGGTCTGTGTAGTTAGGTGGTGTGCGACGGAGCGGTAGTGTTGGGGCGGTGGCCATGGTTTGTGGAGGAAGGGTGGAGAGTATGGGGGAAATAGGTTAGATGAATTGATGTTTGAGTATGGAAGGGGGCGCAATCGGCCGAGCTTGGTAAGCTGGGAGGGGATTGCATACGCGCTAGCTTCTAATAGTAATGATTATATACTACTTTAGAATGACTATAGAAGTCTCTAAAGTAGTAAAAGAAGAGACCTATACTCCTCTTCTAAAGTATTTAGAACTTCTAAGGTCTTTAGCTAAGGCTAATACCAACAATACCAACACTATCAACACAGGTACTTCTATGAGCGGCCCAACGGTTGCAGAAAGGGCTTGACCACTATCAGGCCCATAAGTAGCAACGGCAACAGCGATAGCAAGCTCAAAATTATTGCTCGCAGCAGTGAAGCTCTGGTTTCACCTCAACTGGTAACCATAGCCGAGTTGATTACAAACAAAGAGGGTGAAGAAGAACATGAGCACAAAGTACACAATGAACAGTGTACTAAACCTAATGACAGGGAATTTGGTGGACGACTTGGCGGCCTTGGGAGGCGAAGAGGACAAGAATAGTGAAGAGGAGGCCAATGAGTGACCACGGCGCCAACCAGCGTAGGAAGACTTCGTTGTACCACTCTGAGCCTGCTAGCTTTTGCAGTGTGAATCGCGTGAGTATCGCGGCTCTGAGAAGGATGCCTAGGAAGACAGCAACACTTGTTGCGACTGTCTCGTAGGAGACGGCGACGGTGCCGGTCTGGCGGCTGATGACGTTGACGGAAAGGGTGGCGAGTGTAGCGTAAAATATCATTTGGAGGACAGAGTTTACGGCAACCAGAACGGCGCAATACTCTTGGTCACCGCCGGGCCAATCTGTTTTAAATCAAGACCTGTCCCGTGTTAGAACCAAGACTGGAAAAGATTGAGAGCTTAGGTTCTTACCATGGCAATGCATCTTGCCAGTCCAATCAACACCAATCATGTTCTCAAGTCGCTTTTGTCGAGTAGAAACGCCCAAGCTAGGCCAAGCTGTGTTCGGTAAGTCCATGCTAAATCAAATACGACAAAGTTATGACTCACCATGAGCAACGGGGCAACAATCCAATTCATGAGAATACTGAATCCAATCTAAATCCAAAGGGCACGGAACCGGAATAGTTGGGGCAGTGTTTCGTAGTGGACCTTGCAAAGAATCGGGTACATCATGACGAGCAAGGCTAAAGCAATCGGGATGGAGACGCCAACGAACTTGCCCTTCTGAAGTGCTGGTCCGATTTCCTCGACACAGTTGCCGAGAAGAACACAGATGATCATAGCGAGCAGAATCCATACCACAAGAAAGCGGTCAAGCCAGCCCAAACCCTTGATCACCGAAACGTTCTGTCTCATAACGTTGTCTTCGCCGTGCTGGTTTTCAAGGGTGGTATTTTATTTGCTGTGTTGCATTGAGTTGGCGCAGGACGACTGCTGTATTTGAAGTGTGGACGAGCTCATGGGGTTCCGTAGGTATATGTGCTTGAAGCTATACGCTTGTAGAAGATATTGGAGAGTGACTGGTGTAATGGGGTCTCGATACAAACACAGGTCGTAAGCCGCCAATCTACTTCAGGTGAAGCGTTGTACTGCCGTTCGTTGGGTTGTTTCCGCAGCAATGTCAAGTGTGGGTCAAATTTATATCTAAGGCTGGGAGGTAGCACGATATGGATTCTGGACAGATGAGGCAATAGCGTGCCTTCAGAATCGACCAATGATCTCAGGGAAGTGACTCATCGAAGCTATCTGTGCGCCAATGTATAAGGGACTGCTCTTACCTCATACTTCAAGAATGGCGACGACCTTCAACTGCTTGCTCTTGCATTCCCTCGCAAGTAATGGCCACCGCAAACAGCACTAATCCATCGCCGCCCTGGCACGCTGCATACCCAGCCCCGAGGAACAGTGCAGCCACGATTCGCCGAGAAGACGTCCTGGCCATGATCAAATCGAGCACTGAGAGTTCTAGCCAAGACTATGTTCTCATCGATTTGCGTCGCAACGACTTTGAGGTAACTCTCCTTGACACGTACGTCGATGATTCTAAAATTGACTGGCCCAGGGTGGCACCATTCGCGATTCTATCAACCTGCCCGCGCAAAGCTTGTATCCAACCATGCCCACCTTGTACAAGCTCTTCAAACAGGCAAACCTACAGAAGATCATTTGGTACTGCTGTATGCCCCCTGCCGCGATCCCAGGTCACTGATTGACTGACTGTTGCATTATGCAGCTTCTTCCAAAGGCCGCGGAAATCGTGCTGCCGGTTGGTTTGCCGACTACATCGCGGACCAAGGAGATGACCAAATGGAAAGTCTTGCACTGTTTGAGGGGATTAAAGGATGGGCAAACGCGGGCGATGAGTATGTGCAGTGGATGGTCGAATACGATGGCAGATTCTGGGCGTGATTGTAGTCGTTTAGTGTGCTGTGGATGCTTGCAGGCTCTCTTGAGCTTCGCTACCGTACTGTAAAATGAAGCGCGACTGATCGAGTGGCTACGAATACATGACCCACCCTTGCTCGATGACATGTGTACTTGCAAGATGTATCGTAATCCACCCTGAGATTATATCGAGTAGAACGCAAGCAGGGGCATGCCAACCATGGGCGCACTAGCTCCCGAGCGTCGGATGGCGGCCGCTAGGCCAGGAAAGCTTCTCAGCGAATCAGACATGGCCAGTGACACACTCGTCGCTTGCATCGCTATGCCCTGCCTAGGACGTTCTATATTCCTGGAAACATCTCATGGGCTCTCTACCCAAAGCTGAAGGGTAGAAATCTAGAAGTTTCACGAACTAATTCAGCATCGTTGTGCATCCGCCCGCCTCAGCAAGTCCTTCATGAATATTTGTCTTTTGATCAAAGGGAGGATTTTTTGTAACACTGCTCTATTCCGCCTCCAGCAGCCCTTCCTGCGAACCATGGGCACAGGGACGAACGGTGATCTGAACAATACCGCTGCAGAGCGCGCTCGGATTGGTATTGCGGTCGACTCAGCATACCGCGATACTTCCTTTGCTATTCCGGCCTCCCAGGACGACCAGTTTATCCGCAAAACCTACCGGCCCTTCCTGCTCGATGATGCGCACTCATCTCAAGACTGGATTGCTCGGTTGGAGCTCAGCACGGCACTGAAGATGGTGGATCATCTGGTTTTCAGGGTTGGATCGGATAGACTGAAGGTTCTCGTGCTATATGGGAGCATGCGACAGCGGTAAAGTAACTATTGGCAAGCCAAACTGCACATGGCGGCACTAATTAAGTGTAGGTCCTACTCACGTCTATTGGCATTCGAGGCCAGTCGAATACTCTTTCGACTCGGATGCGACGTGCGCGTGTATAACCCTAGTGGCCTGCCTGTGAAGGACGACGTCCAGCATACGCACCCGAAGGTGCAGGAGCTTCGAGAACTGAGCAAATGGAGCGACGGTCATATTTGGGTTTGTCCCGAGCAACACGGCAATCTGGTCAGTTTTTCCGTCATTTCCTCTCTTGCATCTTGCTTAAGGCTGACAAGCTTGTCGTCGATAGACTGCCGTCTTCAAGAATCAGATCGATTGGATACCCCTGTCAACGGGCTCCGTCCGGCCGACCCAAGGACGCACGCTGGCGATTGCGCAGGTATCCGGCGGGTCTCAGTCGTTCAACACAGTGAACTCTCTGCGCATACTTGGGCGCTGGATGCGCATGTTCACCATTCCGAACCAAAGCTCGATCCCCAAGGCTTACACACAGTTCACAGACGAAGGTGCTGATGAGGAAGGAAGTAGACTCATGCCTAGCGGAAATAGGGACAGGCTGGTTGACTGCATGGAGGAATTCGTTAAATATACATTGGTGATGCGGCCGCACTTTGACATGTTTGGCGATCGGTACAGCGAGAGGGAGGAGAAAAGGGTAAAAGAAGAGAAGGTCGCGGTATCAAACAGTGCATGATGGCGCATCCCAATTGATGACTATCTGTTTGATCGTTAACGCAGTCTGGCTATTACAAGAATCCGACTGTAGTTATCTATTCAATTGATAATCTGAATGTTCTAGGATCTTAAGCGATGACCATCCGTTTTACGCCCTCGCCACGGCATCCATCATAGGAACCAACGCCCAAAGCCTAGAAGATGTTAATTCCAGATCCTAATTCCAGATCCATAATAGGAGGTGAAGAGTACCGACGCCGAATCTTTATTATCAATCGCTAAGAAACCTGACCGCACGCCTGCTCTAGGTTTGTTGTGCTGCAGTTTGCAATGAGGAAATAACGTCATCCGGTCGGAGTATATAATTCTGATGTAGATAACCATATCCTGCTAAAAAGGTGATTCTTTTCCCCTTTCGCTCCCATGCAGCTTGCAATTTTTGATGGGGCGCCCAATCGGGTGGATGAACTACCCACCGCAACGGAGAATGTACGCAACGGCAGAAGCGACGATACGATGGAAGTTCCTCCACACGGTGGCTATGGGTGGGCCTGTGTAGCCGTATGCTTCACAATAGACTGCTTCACTTGGGGCACGGTTTCCCTAAGCCTAGAATCCCTTTCCTGGTCTTACCACCGTGAGTCGACTAACCTTCTGCCTCAGGCCCACGGCATCTATTTGTCACACTACCTATCCGACAACGTGTTTCCCGAAGCGACTACATGGGACTACGCTTTCATCGGCGGCTTCAATTTCTCAATAGCCATGCTAATCGCGCCGGTCCTCACCATTCTCACCCGGAAGTTCGGCATGCACGCGATAATGCTCATTGGCGTAGTCTTCTAAGCCGGTGGATTCACTGCAGCCTCGTTCGCAACCCGAATCTGGCAGCTGCACCTCTCTCAGGGCATTCTCATGGGATGTGGCATCGGCTTTTTGTACATCTCTAGCCTCCCTGTTCTTTCTCAATGGTTCGTTCGTCGACGCAGCCTCACTAACGGGCTGAGTAGCGCGGGATCCGGCGTCGATGTCGCTGCACTCTCATGGGGAACTGAGGCCATCATCCAGCGTTGTGGTATTGGCTGGGCTTTGCGCATCACAGGCATTCTGGCGCTCACTGGCAATCTTGTGGCGATCGCGGCAATTCGGGACCGGAATCATGTCATGCACCCTTCTCAATCGGATTCGATACCAAGTTGCTTCGACGATACGACGTGGTGCTGTGCTGGGCGTTCATCAGCATGCTGGGATACATTGCCCTGCTCTTCTCCTTATCTGACTTTGCGTTGTCCATAGGTCTGAACAGAATCTAGGCCACAGATGTGATAGGGCTGTTGAATGTTGGCACTGCAGTTGGACGACCGATCATCGGAATTCTTAGCGACACATGGAGCCGCATTGACGTAGCTGGCATCCTGACCTTATTGTGTGGCCTGTCCTGTTCTGTCTTCTGGCTGCCTGCTACGTCGCTTGGCTTCACTGTATTCTTCGCGATTCTCTGCGGCGCCATCGTTGGGGTATTCTGGATGATACGTTTCCCTCAATTCCCCAGCTCTTTGGTTTAATACGGCACAAGAGCTGACATGTTTGCAAACAGACGATAGGTCCACTCTACGTTGAGGTCGTAAGGGTCAAGCACTTACAGTCACTATTATCTTTGTCATGGGCAGCAGTAATAATACCAGTCACGGGTGGGCCACGCTTATCAAACGTATTTCTATTGTAGCTGACAGTATTGCGTAGTTTCTGAGGGTATTGCGTTAAGCTGCGCAAATCTGCATCTTCCAACGAGTATCTGTACACTCAAACATTCGTTGGGCTTTCTTGCGTGGTTGCAAGTGGGTTCATGTTACGGCTTCGTAGGGTAAAGGGCCGCCAGAAGTCGGAACATCCGGTATGAGGCCGCCGAACATGTTCTCATTGTTCTGGACAAGTTTGACGGGTGCGTCATTATGCCCAATCTACTGCACAACGCATTAGATGACTTTCGGTGGAACGAGTCGGGACTTAAGAGACGAGGGCTTACCTTGATGGCATGAGCCTCCCGCTACGGCATCGAACAGAAGCATACCACGATCATTGCCTGGTGATTTGCACTAGGAACTTGTCTTCTTGTGTCAACCATGTCTTTCGTCCATGATCTGTAAGACAGTTGAATTCTTAACATTGCAATCACCTCGACCGCTACATCCGAGCGAAGCACGAGCTGCTTCGTGATCTCCATCACCTTGCATATTAGCGATGATAGCCGCGGCCGTTTCACACGAAATCTCTAAACTAGAGCTCGTGGGTAGGGCCGCAGTCGCTGGGGCAGGAGCACAAAAGCAATCAAGAGAGCTCGGGCATGCTGAAACATCTGTGACCAAGGATCTAACACTGCTGTCGTCAGATACTCGAGGGACGTGCATGTCGTGCGGCTCCGGTGCCGCTGTGGGCGACGTCGGTCCATTGTGAAGCGCGACGAATGGTTCCGCTGCTATGTATTGTTCCGTGCCTGGTATGTTTTTTTCCTTTGGTTCCGATGGCGAATCGACGCGCATGCTTTCCTCGCTATTGCCAGGACTCTGGCCATGGCCTGAGTGCTCAGCATGATACAGAGCTGCGTTCGACTCTTTCCGAGGCAAGTCCCGTGGTGTAGTTAGCACTACCCCCTGGAACACAGCGAGGCGGGCTTGCATCGTATTTGTCTCCTCAGGTGCCCGTAGATATGATTCCACCTCTTCATCGGCGACACCGTGGAGCGTGAGTAAACGCCGAAGTCGAGCATTATCTTGCGCGACTTTGCGTGCGGCTTGCTGCATTTCCTCCGTGGCTGCAACGCCCTGCCGCTCATACTCGTGGACGCGCTTTTGTAGATCGTTGAGCAGTTCTGCACGGCGGGTGCGGGAGCGCCTCTGGTTTTCGCGAATGCGGGTGGCCGACGGAGTGTCGTTGCTCTAGTGTATAATCAGCTTATGGCCCCAGGACTGATATGTGGAAGGCGTTGGTGAGGTACTTTTTTTGGCATGCTTGATTGATGAAGGGTATAGCATTCAAAAACCCGGTGGTTGGACCTCCGTTATCGATAAGGCACTTTAGCGGTTACGTCAGCTTTCATCTTTTCAGTTCACACTGACTACTCCAGTCACTCTTCCTTGCCCTCCGCGCCCAACTCCCCCGTATGCTCGTGATCTTCTAGCTTCGCGAAGCCTGTATTCCATTTGAATGGTTGTGATAGTTACGAAGCTATCTCAACTGAACGGTAGAAGTGCTTATAGCTTTATATAAATTTATAAATCATAATAGTTCTCATAATGAGAGAGTTATCATTTTTTAAATAAAAGGAATTTTACTTACTAATAAGTAGACGGCTTGCTTATATAGACAACTCGCCCGTGAGGTATGTTAATATAAGGGAGATGAGTTACTTCCACCGTTGATTAAAAAGCTTCCTCCCATACCTCAACATTAACTGCGACCACAATTCTTATCACAATAAACGAACTACCTGTCATCCTCGGAGACTTCATTACTGCACCTTCTTATAACCCATTATCCTCATCAATTGATGAATATCCATATTCTGATCTCCTTCATCAGCAGCCGTTATGGTCTTAGCCAGCGCCGTGGCCGTCTCCAACGGACTGAGTGACACCCTCCTCTCCAACTGCCAGGCCCCCCAGAACAACGACAAGGACCCAAAGAAGCCCACAAACATCATACAGGTAGCAGTCCCTAGACCATGGAAATCTACGTGGTACATCAATATGTCCTGGCTCCGTGTCCAACCCGATTGATTCGGATTCTCCTTTCTTACATTGACAGGATCAGGATATTTGCAAGGCTGCTGAGAGATGCATACTACTTACCTGAGGTTGATGAAGCTACGGCCATCCTGAACATGACCTCGTTTAAAGTCCATAGCAAATCATCGGTGGCGTTGGTCCATGTGAAGGCGCATGTCAAGTTTGTTAAAAGAGACGAGTTTTTCGAGAGGGAATCGCCCGAGACGAGATACTGTTTCGCCAGGTCTCCGTTTGGCTCATACCCATAGGTATTTTCTCTCGAAATAAGCGTGGCGTTGGATCGAAGATAGAAGTACCCAAAGTACTCCAGGGCGGCCAGCATTCCTCCCGGACTCCCGGTTTCCGCATCGGGAATATCGCCTTCGGTTGGCGGGACGAGCGTGATTAGCTCTGGATTGTCGTTACGGTTCAAGCGTGTACCTTGCTGCTCTTGTATGAGGCTGTACATAACCGTCGCGGGGCGGATGGTGCATCTTTCCGTGGTGACGGTGGCCTGGCATCGCTCACTCATGTTGCCCGTATATAGATGCGTCAAGGACAAGACTGTGGATCCTGAATCATCTAGCATTCGGTTCACTCGGATGTCGAAAAGAGCCTGGTCGCTGTTGGACGTAGCTGCCAAGTTGACCGTGTCCTGGGTTGAGTTACAATCGGCGACGATACCGGCGCCCGACATGTTTCCTGTACATAGTCCACCACATTGATCTTGGATCTGGATCGTCCGATTCAAGTACCATTCATGCAACACATCGTCAAATGCCCTGGAGCCGAAGAACTTGGCAGACGTCTTGTCGTCGATCTTGCCGGCTCAACCGTCTCCGATACGTTCCGGAAGTGACCAGTCGGGTTGGTACAGCGTAAGTTGGCTTGTTGTAGTCGCCTTCAACGACTGCTGAATCAGCGGACCGGCCATTATGTCGACTCCCATGATGGCAAGGGAGACGACGAGGACTAGCCAAGTTTCGCGACTGTATCCCAGCGCCTGGCGTGTTTCTCTGATATCCCAGTCGAGAAAGATATAGCGGAGGTTGGCTAGCGTAGTACCCTTGCGCAAGCTTCGCACCATACCACACAAATGCCTTTGTAGACTAAGAGTCGTTGGCAGTTGCTGTAGACGGTGGTAAAGATAGCTAAGAGCACTAACGGCTGCACCGATGGCCGGTTCGGAACCCAGGTACCTACTGGTCTGCCGTTACACACATTGACGACTGCAAGGCTGCTGCCGATGCAGACTAAAGACGCAATGACCTTAAGGACCGTGGCTACTTTGATGTTTGACGGTTTTTTGGGATGACTTAGCTGGTTTTGCGGGTCGGATTTGGTCTGCTCGCGAGGCTCTTCTGTCAGCTCAACACCGAACAATTCCGATTTGGGAAGGAGGCCTGCCATTTTATTAGGCTGAATGAGAAGCTCTTGAGCTGAGGAATCGACATGATCAAATAAGTCTCTTTCTCTTATTCTAATATCCCGTCTGGACCTGCCACCATCGCTCACTCCACAGAACACAACATAGACACTAGCCAACGAAGACACATGTATTCATCCTCCATGTTCCCAAAACTCTTTGTTCTCAATACCTCGGCGTATGCATGAATGTGAGGCTTCGGTGCGCCGTAATCTGTATGCAGGGATCCTTCTAGGTTTTGTTGAGGTAGCACTTCCGGACAGTGTGCCCAGAAACGAGCACACGCTATAGGTTCACGTTACGTTGCGACGTGAAACACACAGGCGGGGACCAGTGCCCCTACATCTGTGATGCAACATCTCTGTGTTCGGGATCCACGACTGGAAGTACACCAGGATCATTTCTTGACCGGAATCGTGTTCTACTTCGGGAAGTTGCCTAAGAGATAGTCAGTGGCTCCTCTCGCTTCTCGAAACATCTGAATCGACCTTCTTACCGACGTGATACTTCGTCCTCAGAATCTCCTTCAGCTCATCGTACAAATATCCAAGCAGCGGCGGCGCCCAAATCGTCAGCGCAACAATCTGGCCAAAAGTCCAATGCATTCTATTCATCATATGCAAGCTGGTCCCGATCGATAGAAGTGACAGTTGCATGCCAATACCAGCAAGGAAGCACAGTGTGACAAACCAATAAGTGACCGATGCGCCTACCCGTGACCGGAAGAATGGCGGGTGATCATTCTGCGTCTGTCTCCGAAACTTTGGTGCCACATCTTCCAAGCTGTCGGGCTCGTGGTTCTGGGTGCTCTCGTATCGCCGGCCCCGGATCCACTTGATGATTTTCCCGATCAGTGTCGCTATGAGGCAGATCGAAGAGAACGTCCAGATGATTGGCGTGAGAACGCGTAGGTTGTGTGAGGCGGCAACGATATCTTCGCGGCCTAGTTTGAAGTTATCGGGACACACGGCGAGCGCTGAGAAGCCGCCACATGCATCGACGGCGCTCAGCTTGTACATGAATTGCTGATAGGCGCGATAGGTCTGCTGAGGCGAGGTGATGTCTTGGTTGATAGGTATGATGTTCGAGTACAGAATCCAGTACACGATTGAGGCTAGCAGCCAACATGCCGTCGTGAGCAGAGTGACATCCATCGTTGACTTGCCGCAGCGGAAGAGCAAAACGAAAGCGAAGACGATGGGTAGGACTCCGTTGGTGGCAAGAGGAGTCATCATGAAGACGACGAGCATGTCAGTTGTGAAAATTCCGTAGGTGAGGGACGCGATTTGGATGGTGGCGCTGAAGTAGCATTGCGATTTGTGGAACTGAACCAGGAACTCTTCGAAGATGGACTGATGCACCTCGCTCTTGGGTACGGCTAAAGGTGCCGGTTGTTTCGAGCCGTCGGCAAATGCTTTCTCTGGATGATGATATGATGAGGGTTTTGCTTGCTTGCGAGTCCGTCGGCTGTTGTAGGCCTCGAAGCCCGACAAGCCAAACCAAAGGATCACTACCAGCATGCATTGCATGATATAGGATGCGAACACCTATTCTGTGTAAGCGAACGCCATTGGACAGTATCAGGGATGTTCTTACACCAACCCCGATCACATCTGCATCGGCAAACGGTAGTGAATCGTAACCACCATTGCAAAGCTCATACAGGCAATCATTGATCCCCTGAATATTCGGCGCCGTACTGTTGGTGAGCAAATTTACGGCGGCACAAGACGCTTTACAAGCACCCTTCCTCCTCGCTCTTCTGCAAGTCTGGGTTAAGCAGTCCGTGACAGCAGATGTGACGTTCCTCAGGGATTCGTTCGACGCTGTAATAGCTATGTGCTTCCCGATCTCGGTCGAGATGTTCTGCTGCAAGACATTCTTCTGGCCAAGGTAGCCAGCCATCGCAGGTACATTGGCGCATGTGAGGAAACGTCGCTTGGGTCCGACGCCATTCCCTTGGAAGGGGTCGATCTGAGCGATGGACTGGTATATCGCAGTCACATTCTGGCAGACTGAGAGGCAATCGCCGTTCAAGCAACCGCCGTCGAAAGTGTGTTCGTCCGGATTGAAGAAGTTGTCGTTGCATATCTGCGCGCTTTGGTCGTCTGGGTAGCAACATTGAAGGTTGTTCGTGGTATTTCCGATGTTGTCGCAGAAAAGAGCGCTCACTGGAGTAGATGCCATTGCCGTTCTGCCTCGTGCTTGGAAGAAGCGAAGATGAAGTTGAAGATAGGATCGCCGTGGAGGCCATCTCCAGCTCTTACGTCACATCGGGACGCCTGAGAGTGTTGTAACACCAAATGGGGCTGAATCTCGCGATGGTTGGCAGCATTGCGAGGTGGCGCCGATCAGACTGGCGATCAATGCATTTCCAGCTTGATTGGAGGCAAGAATTCGAATGCAAAGGTTGCAGAAGGTGCGACACGGATCTTAAATCCCGGCTCATTGGTTCTTGTTAAATAGAGGCAAGTATCCAAGTTGCCGTATTAATTCGAAAGTCTGATGTCTGATGGTTTTGTGCTTCATTTGTGAACGCGGAAGATCCAAAGTATGGGATGCTGCAAGTGAGGCCGATATCCTAGACCGCTTTTGACTAGGTTGCATTAGCGTCCCAATATCCTGATGAGCATCCAATCTTGCTTCAGGGCTACCTCTGGCTCTCAAAAAAGACAGGTACCCGTGGAGCTGCAAATAATACAAACGTTTTTAGTGTCGTGGTGATGAAGGGCCTTTTGCGTATTACAATAGCATATGCAGATCGTTTGATATAAAAGGTATTCCAAAGCCCAAACGTACCATGCCATTACCCAACATCATCCCACAAATATTCCTCACATCCTCCGTATGCCGAAGAACAAGCGCCGCGCCATGCAACCAAAAGATCTGAGACGCCATGCAGATGTCCAATACACAAGGCAAGAATACATATCTCAAAGAACCAAAAGAAAAGAAATACGAACCGCGCTATGCAAGCACCGACACCAACGCCTCCACTTGATACAAGTCTTCTCCCGCTCCATGGCACTCAAGGCATAACACTCTGTCTCCACCGATCAATAACCGCCCTCTGCCTCGGATCCATGGGCGGCTCCACCATCATCGTCTGCTGCAGCCCAATCCCACCCATCCCGGGCATACCACCCATGGGCACACCCGGCAGGTTCATCATCGAGCTATGTCTCACCCCGCCCATCTGGCCGTACGGCATACCGCCCATAGGCATACCCATCATGCCCATATTCATGGCCATCATCTGCGGCGCCATCATGTTCATATTTGGCGTTGGGTAGCCGAAAGTATTCACCGGCATTGTATTCATCATCCCCTGTGTAGGAAGTGTCATCGTCGACATCGAATGCGGGAGCCCGGGCATCATGGGTTTCGATGGGGGCATCATAGGTGGGGTAGCCATTGGTGCGTTGGTTCCAGCGAGCTTTTCCTTGTAAGCCTGGATGTTTGCGGCGACGGGTTGGTCTTCGGCGGTTTTGCCCACGTCATCACCTAGGAGGGGCTTCTCAAGGCTACCGTAGCTGGAGATGCGGCGGTTGATGTCCATTTTAGAGACCTTGCGACGCTCTTGCTTCTCGGCGTTTAGGCGCAGCAAACTACCCTGTGGCAAGGAGCTCATCAGGGCTTCGTCTGATACCTTGCGGGCTTGATACTCGGGGTTAACGGGATGCGCGGCTAGGACGTCTGCCATGCTCATGGAGGTTCTGAGAGGGGGTCGGCTGCCTAGGGGATTGGCGTCACCCCTTGCTAGTGCTTCGGCTTGGAGTCGTGCGCGGCGTTGACCGAGGGTTTCTTCTTCGTCGATCCCGGGTGACGGTGTCGGCATTGGCTTGGGCTTCTCCTCCTCTAGAACTCCAAATTGGCTCATCATCTCGGCCGCAAAGTCTCCGCTGACAGTGCTCTTGCGAACGTCAGGACCGATAGCATCGTCCAGTGCCTTCTTGTCCTTCATTCGACGCATGCGCTGAGCGAGAGTCTCTCCTTCCTCTTCAGACTCGGGTCCTGGTGTTGAGGTGGTTGGAGGAGCGAGATGCGCCTGGCTTTGGGACTCGGGGAACCTCTTGGACGGACTAAGATCCCTGGCCCGATTAGGGTTCATGCCCACGAGTCTGTTGCGGCGCCGACTCAGGGGCTCGTTGTCTTCCAGCTCCCTCTGAGCAATAAGACCCAGCGGACGGTCCCAATCGTGTTTCTGTCCGGCACCGGGACCAGCTTTCTGGTTGACGAGCCCGTCGCGACCAGGGTACAGCATCCCCAGGGGCACATCCTCGTCAGAGTCCTCTTCGTCCTCCGGGAGGGGTTGCTGCTCCCAGACAAGATTGACCTTCTGCCCTTTGCGCTTCTTCCTTTCCACTTCGGCCACTGCGTCAAGCTCGAGCAAAGTCGAGTGCATGCCATTAGGGAATGCAGTAGCAGCCGTCAGGTTGCGGCTCTTCTGCTGTGCCTTGCGCATCTGCAGTTCTGCCAATAACGTGGTTGGGGGCCCAAAGGTTTGCTCTTCTTCCTTCTTGGACTGACCCTCACCCTCCTCTTCTTCATCTCCGTCTTCTCCTATCATCTTGGCGTCCTCCTTCGCTTCTTCCTCATCTTCGTCATCTCCACCAAGGTCGCTACGGGCATAATATCGTTTCGATATGGGTCTTTCGTTGTCGGGGCCTCGAGCATCTGGATCTGGAAGCTCCAACTCATCGCCAAGACTCATCCTATTCTCGCTGGCACGTACCGTCAGCATGTTCAGATCGGCGGAGCTATTCCGCTTCTGCAGTTTCTTCATGGGCATTCCACTCGACTTCCGATGTGGGTCAAGGAGGTTAAGTGAGTTTCGGCTTTTTCGGTTATCCGCCATGTCTAGATCGGTTGCTTTGGATGTTGTGCGCTTGTGCTCCGGTCCGTACACTTCGTCCCCTACGTGGCCGGCGAAGGGGTGATCGGTGAAGGCTGAGACGGGTGCATGTGCTGAAGCCTCCAGTATGCTGTTCAGGGTGTCTTCGGCGGATTCCCCCTTTACTTCGAATTCCTGCGCAGGGGCAGCTTGGTCGAAGAACGCGCTTGCACGTAGCTGAGGTGGCAGACCAGCCAGGCTTTGTCTGCTCTTCCGATTCGGCTTGGAAGGGGACCCTCCTTCTGTCTCGGGCAGCCAAGCCGCCGACTTTCGATTCTCGTACTGCATCGATTCCAACAGTTGTGTACGTCGTCGAGCTTGGATAGCCGCTGTTGGAACTTTGGAAAGTCGCTGCGGCAGGTTCAGCGTCTTGGGCACGGGAGCAGGATAGAAAACCATATTGTCGTCCGGAGGTGGAGCACCTTGTGGTGGTAACTCAGGAGCTGACCTCATCAATGATGATTGTCGGCTCCCGCTATGATAAGAAGCTGCTTGACCCTCCTCAGGTACCGTATCCGGACAATGCACGCCGTCGAAATCCTGCCACAGATTGCGCATGCGGGTTGTGTCAATTGAAGCAGACGTTGCAGGTCTGTCGGGCATGTCTTGGTACGAATAGGTACTGTATCGCGCGTTGGTGCTGCCTTCGGCGTGAGCCTCATTGCTCTGAGTATTGAGCATGCTGTTGTCCAACTCGTCTTGTATTTCCTGTGCAATCTGGTCGTACTTGCGCGAGAATGACGAAACCGATCGGTGGCTCGCAGGAACTGGGGAGGTGGGGCTGCCGTCTGCGTTGGCAATGTGAGGGGCCGATCGTTGGGAAAGAGGTGATCCGGGCTGTTCAGCGAACACCCTGCGCTCCTCCTCTTCATCGTCTGCCTGTACTATCTGCCCAAGTCGTGATGCCTTTGAGCCTGAGCGCTGCCGCTGGAGTGGCGGCGGGGGCTGCGAAAACGACCCGGAACGCAGTGAACCCACGGGCGAGGTTACATAGCCTGCGGGAGAGTACCCGCCCCATCTTGCAGCGCCATTGACGTCGAGGATTGAGTTTGTATATGAGCTGGTGGACGCGTTGCGGCTCCTCGTACTAAAGTGTCGCGATAAGGTCGGCTCGTCGATGGGCGGACCGGACCGCAGGGACGAACGACGGCTGTCGGATAATTTCTGCTCGAGGTGTAGTTTGCGGATTTCTTCGCCTAGGTCTGAGCCTTTCTCGCTCATGCGTTCTGCGTGTTCTTCCAGGCGGTCGATGTTGCTGGCAAAGACCCCTGAAGCCTGAAGATCAGTCGTTGGGTAGCTGAGGTCGATGCTCGCGCTGTCGGGGGTTCGAAGGGGCATTGGATGCGCCAAAGCGGAGGGTGAGGTTGCCATGGCGGTTCAAGCTGGCGGGAGCCCGCCGAAAGAGCGTGGGTGTGCGGCTTGCACTGTGTTGGGAAATCCGATCAGTTGTTATGGGAGTGGTGATGATCCCCCAAAATAGATCCAGGGTCCCTGCCTTTATTGACTGCTGACTAAGGTGCCTGTCACAATTTCGCGGGCCCCCTCAGAGCGCAAACACCACAGCATCTCCCAGAACAGGTCCAATCTGTAGTACATGTCAATGTGTTATTGTGCTACATGTTTCTGTGTCGCTTAAAGGCTTCTTCAACGCTCACCCCCTTCTCTACTTCTTCCATTACCTTCTCATCGGCTCCGACAAGCTTCGGCAGCAACTCTAGCACCTCGTCAACCATACCCTTTGGCACTGCAACTACGCCATTCTCGAAAGGATCTATCATGACGATATCTCCAGGCTCGACCGTCGTGCTTCCGACCTGTAGAGGGACGTTGTGCGCGTGAAATTTCGCCTCCGCCCCTGACCCGATGATGGACGTCCCTTTCGACCAGATCGGAAGTCCCGTCTCCGCCAACGTTACAAGATCTCGTACACGACCATCGAGTACCACACCCTGTACACCTAGATGCTTCACTCGTGCTGCCATTATGCCGCCCATGACAGCGCACGATTGGCCTGCCGGTTGGCTCAGAATCATAATAGTATCGCGCTCTGCAAGGTCTGCGTATGGTACAGAGCCTTCCAGATTAGACGCTGGCATGTTTGCGGGTGGTGATACAGGATTTGGAAAGGATGGTGTCGCTTTAGCAACCATAAGAAATGTGGCCGCTGGCGCGACGACTTTGCGAGACTGTATCGTGGGGTTGCCGGCTATCGACGGCATTGGCCCTCCAAGCGGTCAGTTATGCTTGAGGTGTTGTACTTTGTTCGAAAGGCAAGACTCACTTATATCAGGTAGAAATCCAGCGCCAGGCACATTGAGCTTCAGCAGCGCATCTGCAATCTGGATAGCTTAGCTAGGAGTCCTTTCATCTCACATAGTTCTTACGTACATCGCATGCTGTATATCGAGACAAGTTTTGCCAATTACTAGAAGTCATTGAAGTGGTGGCCCTTCTTAGTATGCTGCCCATAGAGTTCTGTTATGAAGTGAGAATGACAATAGATAAAAACGTTGGTTTCATTCCAATGAGAGGTTGAAGCGGAGATCCATAGCCCCGCTACCTCGGTCTGGTACATGTCAACCAAGATTTGGTTCCATTCCAACCCACATCACGTCGTTTCGATGGATTTGATGCAGGCATGCGTATTTGGCTCCAAATATATACCGACTGGCGCGGAGGCGGGGCTCAATATGCCTCCAGAGACGACTAAATGGATCATCCATATGCTCTGGCAGCATCTCTGACGCGATTCTGCCACCCTCAATGGCTCTGACTCCTTCGGAGATCCCTATGGGCGACCCAAGAGTGTTTTTGCAGAAAATGCCTCCAAAGCAACACCAGACGCATTGCCCACTTCGGGAGTGGTGAATGTCGCGCCCCACGTGATGCCAAGCAGACGCTCGGATCCTCTAGGGCTTGGATCGCGCCCTCTCCATCTCTGGCTACATCATGTCCGCTCGCCATCGCAACTCTTCTTTCGCCAACTAATGCGCCTCCATTCTTTCAGCTTCTAGGCTGGTTGTTTTAATATCTCCCGCGGCGTCGCCGCATACTTAACTTCATTATGGCTTTCCACGCCCCCGTCGCCATGCAGGTGGGTTCTTGCCACAACTTCCGATACCGCGACACCGCAGGGCCGGGCTGACGATTGCACAGAGCGTCGCATCTGCCACAACTGAATTGTGGCCTACCATGTCGGCCGTTCTGAAATCCCCCTGGCAGGCTCTGGCACGACAGAAGGCCACGGGAAGCACCAGACAGCAACCGCAGGCGCCGTCTCCCGAGGCCGCCGCTCATACGCAGGTAGGCACGAGTGTCCCTAACACCCATTGACAGATGCTCACCACACCCAGTCTCTCCCGTCCGTCACTCTTCCGGACTGCCTCCAATCCGTCCCCATGTCCGCGTTACGACAGGTGCCTTCCGCCCAGGCCCTAAAGTCAATACCCACCGTCGCCGGCACAATTTCTTCGGGTGAGTAGGCATCTGGAAGATACGAACTTGTATAATTCTAACATTCTGGCAGTGCCGCAAAATGCACTTCGGCTCTGCAGCCCTATCGCTCGAAACATGCCTTACACATCACTTATGGCCAGGCAGTTCTCCACCCTTTCACGCAACAGCCCCCTGTCGCAACTCCGGCCGATACCTCGAACCACTACCATAGGGCTAGCATTAGCTCAGCAGCGATCTATTTTCGGCGGACCTTCACGCGCGCAGCTGGCTCGTTACGAACAAGCCGCGAACAACAACCCGACCAGCGCTGCGGCACAGGCAACATTTTACTCCGCATTGATGAAGGCGAACATGCCTCAGATCATAATCGACCGTCATCGCACTGGACAATTTGCTTCGAATTCCGTCGTCGAACAAACTTATCGCCAGGCACTCCAGAAAACTGGCCAAACAGATACCATGGGGCTTCAGGTTGGCCAGAACAGCGGCAATGGCCTCAGTCCTCAGCAGATGCAAGCCATCGGGCAAGCCGTTGGGGCTCATGTTGGCCAAGGCAACCTCGGCAAGATGCGTGGCGGGGCTGGCCAAAAAAGCGATCCGCTATACGTCGTTGTGGAGGAACCTGTTTGGAGTACCATCTTCAAGTGGGTCAAGTTCCTCATGGCCTTCGGTCTCGCCGCCTACGTCGCTTTGATCATCATCACTCTGTTCGTGGAAACTAGCGGTGTCCTGAAAAAAGTTGGCGGCACAAATTCCGCCGAGGTTCGTCCTGAGCACCAAAACACGCGGTTTAGCGACGTTCAGGGCTGCGATGAAGCGAAGGAGGAATTGACCGATATCGTTGACTTCTTGAAGAACCCCGAACGCTACAACAAGCTCGGCGGCAGACTGCCAAAGGGTGTCTTACTCATTGGCCCGCCTGGTACCGGTAAAACCCTGCTCGCTCGTGCAGTTGCGGGTGAGGCAGGCGTCCCATTCTTCTACATGTCCGGATCCGAATTCGACGAGGTGTACGTCGGTGTTGGTGCAAAGCGCGTGCGCGAGTTGTTCCAGGCTGCCCGTGCAAAGGCCCCCGCCATTGTCTTCATTGACGAACTCGACGCCGTTGGTGGCAAGCGCAAGTCGCGGGATGCCAACTACCACCGTCAAACGCTCAACCAGCTCCTCAACGACTTAGATGGCTTCGATCAGTCGAGCGGTGTCATCTTCATTGCCGCCACCAATCACCCGGAAATCTTGGACAAGGCTCTGCTCCGACCTGGTCGTTTCGATCGACATGTCCAGGTCGAGCTTCCAGATGTTACTGGACGGTTGGCTATTCTCAAGCATCACACCAAGAAGATCCGCCTTTCTCCGGATGTCGACCTTTCCAAGATTGCTCGCGGTACCCCTGGTTTCTCCGGTGCCGAACTAGAAAATCTTGCGAACACTGCTGCCATCCAGGCTTCCAAGCATCAAGCCAAGTTCGTCTCGTTCTTGGATCTAGAATGGGCCAAGGACAAGATCATGATGGGTGCCGAGCGTAAAAGCCGGGTTGTACCCCTCGCCGACAAGCTGCAAACGGCGTATCATGAGGGTGGCCATACTCTAGTTGGTCTCTATACCAAGGGCTTCAAAGAGGTGCACAAGGCCACCATCTTACCCCGAGGTCATGCAGCTGGAATTACCTTCTTCCTCCCGCAAGAGGAACACCACCGCTCTAAACAACAATATTTCCGAGAACTTCAGGTCAGCATGGGTGGCAGGATAGCGGAAGAAATTGTGTATGGCGCAGAAAACGTCGGTGATGGTGCATCTAGCGACATCCAGCAAGCAACCAAGGTTGCCTACGCCATGGTCACCTCCTTCGGATTCTCAGACCTCCTCGGCACTGTTGACTTCAACTCAAACTACGAACAAATTTCGCCTGAAACCAAGCGCCTCATTGACAACGAAGTGCGGCGGCTGGTGGATGAGGCACAGTCCACTTCGAGAACACTTCTCCAGAAGCACAGGAAGGAGCTTGATCTCCTGGCGGCCGCGCTCGTCCAGTACGAGACGCTAGACAGGGAGGAGATCATGAAGGTCATCAAGGGCGAGAAGCTGCCGGATCGTCTCATGGCGATGCCAGATACGCCCATCAAGCTTCCGGAGCAGCTCCCCCTGCCCAGCTCGATGGTGCCTCCTGTTCCTGGGAACGAAGGCCAAGGGCCGCCTGGTGGTGCGCTTGCGGATATCAACAGGAAGGACCGGTGATCCTGGGGTGGTAATTGAAAATGCATTTTTGGCAATCTGCACAGCATGCGAGGCGAATGGCGTTCTTCAGCAAGCCCCTCTCTCGCTCCCTTAGACACCCTGTCTAGGTATACGACCACAGACGGTCTCTTCGTTTCCTTGTACATTACTCGCATTTTTGGTACCTTGGCACTTTGAGCAAGTGCGATGAATGATTCAAGGTCTTGTTTTGCGGAAGGTCCAGAGATGGATACGGATCGGTAGGAGGGGTAGTCTAGACTGGCAGCCTAGGAAAATAGGAGTTTGACTACATTGCATACGTCTTACTATATGCTCGTCCTTATCGACCAGTGCTTCCCGCTCAATTCATCACTCTGCAATCAGCGCGCTAACTAACCTCCTCATCCCCTCCTTAACAACGCCCTCCGGCCTACTGAACACAAGCCTAAACCACCCCGCCTCCTCCGCACCCTGCCGTCCGCCCCTCGTCAGAAACACCTTCGCCTTACCCAACCTCTCCGCAAGCCTCTCCTCCCTCGTCCACTCATCCTCTCCATCACTCTCTCTCAGCCCCTTCCGCAGATCAACCCACAGGAACAGACCTGCGTTACTCCCACCTGCGTACGGAATCCCCACCTCTTCCAACAACGTCCTCGCCAGCGCATTCGCAGTTCCAATACGCTCCCGTGACGTGCCCAGGAACCTCTCCAGCGGCTCACGAGCTTCCAGGACTGAAGCAGCGATGACAGATGACACATTACTAGGCCAGTGGAACCCCGCCATAGCCTCCACAGCGCGCGCTAGTTCGCGATTCCGCGTATGCAGAATCCCGATACGCAAGCCAGGGAGGCAGAAGTCCTTGGAGAGACCATAGACAACGTGGAGATACTCCTTTGGGATATGCTCTTCCCAGGAGAGACTGAGGATGGAATGGAAGGGCGCGGGGTCTGGCTTTGAGACCTCTGTCGAGACTTCTGTCGAGGAGTGGGAAGAAGGCGGATCGTACACGGACAGCGCGTATATCTCGTCGACGATAAGATGGATTTTGTGCTTTGCGCAGAAAGCGGCAAGGAGGAGGAGCACGTGGGGAGGATAGCAGCGGCCGAGGGGGTTGTGTGGGTTGCAGAGTATGAGTGCGCGGATGTGGATTCCGCGGTTCTGGGCAGAGGTGAGGGCGGCTTCGTAGTGGGGGATGGAGGAGGGGGTGAAGGGGTCTGTGTTGTTGAAGGGGACGGGAACGGGGCGCATGCTAGACCGTCCTCACTCAGCATCGGTTTGGTAGGAGGGCTAGAAGGGGGGGGGGGCGAGTATACCCAGCGACTAGTCCAAAGTCGTCTTTTAAGCCTCCGTATTACGGCATACCAGGATCTTATACACATCTACCGCTGCCGCCGAATA